>JABCPU010000753.1:0-27676 GCA_016800925.1 Suillus spraguei | reverse complement strand
GCGGCAGTTACTTCTCTCGAGTGCTACTGATCTTGCCTAATGCATCCCGAGTACATATGAAATAGGATATAAGCACCACATAGCACACATGATACAACACCTTATTTTCACCATACTATAGGTCAGGATTAGAGTCTAGCTCTGGAACCACCCAGTAGTAGACTTAGTCTTTAAAGTTCCTTATCACTCGTTAATTGATATCGCTCATTCACCATTACCACTGGCATAGCACTAGACTTTTAACCCCTATTTTGACTGGACTTCACGCTCACCACTGCTTTACCGCTGAAAGTACTGCGACTTTCCTTACTGTTTCCTTGCACTGCTTGCACCCCACCGCTACTGCTGACATTACCGCTCATCATCACTTGCTTGATGTTATATTTTCAGGCATTGTTTCGACCACGCTAGTACTGCTACTTACAACACTAGTTCCGGCAGCATTATTGCTGACTGCAGCAACTTACTGCTGACTACAATGCTACCTTCACACATTGGTTTGATTCAAACTCAGCTATACTAACAGGCATCCCCCTTTAGGGTCAAACATTCTTGCCTAGCAAGTGAAGCAGACTAGATGGAGCACAAGACTCACATACTTACTTAGGAGGTAGTTTATTTACAGCTCAGGTTAGGTTGTATCTTTACACCAGCCTATTTCACCGCACGAAGGCTCGCGAAATGGTAATTGAGCAATGGCAGGAATACTTCCTGGTGTTGAAGAATGATCTTGCTGTAAGTGCATAGCTGCCAAGTGTGCTATGAAGTATCTTATTCCTTTTAGCATGCACAGGGAAAAGTCTGCTTCACATCTGACCTGTGGTCGGATCAAAAGCTCTGGCTGTTCATGGCCCTTACAGCTCATTGGATCGCCAAGACCAATAAAGATTCAATGCTCGTGTAAAAGATGACCCTCCTTGCTTTCCACCATATTCCAGGAAGCCACAATGGACAAAGTCTTGGGCTCTATGATTTTATATCTCCTCAATCATGCAGACACTGCAGCCAAGGTCGGTACTTGTTTGTATCATGTTGCGTGCTCTGACTGTTACAGTCGTATGTGCCCCTATTCATTTTCTCTTCTATTTTTGTGTATCATGTGATATGGAGCCTATCACTCAGACACTTCCACTTCCATCAGACATTACATGATTGATTCAACCACTACATCACCACTACGTCATATCATGTAATGTCCTGACACCCCATGACTCCATTCTCGGACTCGGCTGGTTTAGCATATGCGTATGCTAAAACACGTGCTCTTACCTCTGACTCATGTGTTTTAACACACTTGTACAATACATGCCTTCCTTATTAGGATACACAGTAATATTCTCATGATTACCTGGTCTGTGCATTTATATCTATGTATATAAACACAATGTACTTGTAGTAGATTCCTTACTTTAATCTTACTGGGTTTTACCTGGATTCCTCTTCGCTAAGGACCCCAAATCTTTAGTCATCTTGAATCATCTCTAAGTCTAAGCACTCCTTAGCCTTAGTCTCTATTCTCGTAGAACCTCTTAGACTTGTCTTTGAGGCTGAACCCTTGATCGTACTTGGAACTAGCTCCTTTTACTTTTCCTGGCAGACTGTCTGTGTCTTTTCACTGTCGCTGGTAATGCCACCCCAGTTCGTAACACTGACATTGTTCAGACTGGGAATTTTACTCTTGATAATGTGGGCAACAATCAAACCGCAATGCAGGAGCTTTGCAACCTACTTGGGCAACACGGGATTGATTTGGACCCTGTTGAACACAGGATATTGTGTTTCCCACACATAATAAACATATGCATGAAGCATAATATCAACAAATATGCCACTGCTGACTATTCCACTGTGGCTATACATGGACAGTCGAAGACCAGATCATCAAGAAAGTTGATTACATCCAGGCTGTGAAAGCTAAGCCTCTTGAGTGCACCAGGAATATCATGCAATTGATCCGTGCATCAAACCAGCGGCATGACAGGTTTCACAAGTGCATCCTTAGGGGTAATGAGGACAGTGGTTTTGAGATGACAGTGGTGACCTTATAAAGCTCCCGGTCGTAGAACTCCTCCTCAATGAGCCTACTAGATAGGATTCGGTCTATGTTATGATCAACCATGTGTGGACACTGCAGCAGGTAAGATGCCACATCATTAAACATACCTTATGGACTTATACTGGCCCACCCAGGTGGTAACCACCTTTTTTGATGCTTGGCCTCAATGCAACATATCCGAAAAAAGATTGAGCGAGATGAATTGGCAGTTCCTCCAGGACCTGGAAGTGATCTTGGAGGTAAGTACTGATGCATTTGAACCTCATGATCCAACTTACCATTTCATACAAGGCACCCCATGCTGCCCAGCAAAAACTCTCCAGCAAAAGCACTCCCTTGCTGAGCCATGCCATTCCAACTTTTGAAGAGTTGATCAACGGCTGGGAGTCTATTGGCCTGCATGTCCCTCACTGTAAGCCTATCATTGACATAGCCTTACTCTGGGCAAGCAAATACACCGACCAGATGGGTGCAACACATGCTTATGCTGTCGCTATGTGTCAGTCCCATGTTTTGTTTTTTGTTTTAATGAATATTGATCTCATTATTACTTTTACATATAGTCATTGATCCTGTGATGCGGATGTCTTGGATGGACAGTCTATGGGAGGCTGACTGTGTCAAGGATGCCAAGGAGTTTATCTTGAAGCTGGTATGTCTCTGTAGTAAAATAAAACATGACATTGGATTGATTTGTTCTTCAGATGCATAGCAAGTGAGCGGAAAACTCTATACATGTGCATTCTCAACCTGTAGTGGTTCCACAACTGCTGCCATGCACACTAGGCTCATGTTGCTATGGACTTCCCATGGCGCATGCACATGTGCCACATTACCCCAAGAGTGGTCAAATGGTAGATCAGGAGTTCACAGCATATGCCATGGCTACACTTAGTCCTCATGGAACAGATATACTTGTGTTTTGGAATGTGAGTTTGCAACCTTTTCAAGTCACCCTTTGTTGTTAACTATGAGCTGTTTACTTGTCACAACCCACAAATGAATTAACGCAAGGGCAGAGACTAGGACTCAAACTAAGGTTATCCCAAGAAGAGAGAGGAGCAAGGACGTCTTGGATTGCTACAGTTGTAGATACAAGAGGTTTGAACTAAAGAACTACTACAGCGAAACTAGCTAACTATATACACATATTGAAACTGAGATGTAAACTGAGTTTGAAACTACTAGCCAATCATAAAATAGAAACAAGAATCGTATGATGTGATAGTTGTGACATTGTTATGACATCATATTCTAGAAGGTTCTAAGATCACGTGATACTATCTTATCTTATCCGATAGCATCATAAAAGATCTCTCCATCTTCATCAGGAAGTTCAGTTATAGAAGCGGATATGGGGATTTCGATAGGATTTGGGTTTTTCTTAGCACTGGGTTTAGACACTTTAGGGAAATTGAGAAAAGAGTAATGATTTGTATTTGGAATTCATGACATTACTAGGCTTTGCAGTCTATGTTCCCAACTATATATTTGATTGCCATGGACTATGCTTCAGTACAAGCCTCTGCGGTGCCGTGCAAGCAGGTATTTTCATCAAGTAGTGGGCAGCCTTTCAATGGGACATGGAACATGGGGTGGTATATGACAGAGGCTCTAATGAGCTTTTGACATCTACCAACAGCACAAATGATGCTCTTCTCAGAGCCATTGCAGAGGAGGAGTGTAACAATATTGAGGACACTGCTATCATCTATGACAAGTGACACTTACTTCTTATCTGACTTTTCTTTCTCTGCCATCTACTGTTTCACCTCCCACCTTTTGCTTGCACTTTCTTGCACTTTGTTGTGCTGATTTTCATTTCAATGCTTTATTTGTTTCTTACCAGCTGCACAGTGAACAGCTGACAGTGTGTGCTATGCCTTACCCAGTCCCAACCATCCCTGATGTTAATGAGTTATAAGTTTCAGGGTGGACTGTTGAGGCTATGGATGGTGTTTTCACCAAGCTCATTCTCCCCAACACTGACATTCTAGGCCCCAGGCTGCCGGTTCTAACTAATTATGCATTCAATAAGAGCCCTGTTGTAGTGAACAAAGTCATGCTGACCATGAAAGTGCCATTTTACACAAGTGTCTCATTACTGTCTACAGCAGCTACTAGAAATCCCCTATAGTGAACATTAGCCTTTTCGCTTCGCCGTACCGTTTTTGCTCCATGGATCCTTGCCCCTTACTGAATCTTGCTACCAATGTCCTCCTGTCCATTCCATTTCTGTCTAGATCCATTGGTGCATAGCATATTCATTTCCACTGTTACTAAAGCTACGGCAAGACTTACAATACCTTCCATGACACTGCTTGCTTGCTGCATACCTCTTTGCTAAAATCACATAGTATATCTATATCTTTATTTTGCTACCATTCTCGCTATGTATTCCAGCTGTTCATGGTACATGTTAAAAGGGCTCTTCACACATACTGGTACTTTTACTTCCCTCCTATAGTAACACAGTACTTAGGAATAGTCGCCACTACTGTCTTTTATGGAATAAAGTCTTTTGCTGAAGTCACTGTTTCTCAGAATTGCTTTACCACTGCATGCACCACTGCTCTTTATCACTTTTCCTGCACTTCACCACTTGCGCTACTGCTTTCCCACGCTTACCACAGCTTTACCGCTTGTTTTACTGCAGAAGTTCCCACGCTTTACTGCAGTTTTACCACTCATACTACTGCAGTTTTATCGCTCGCACTACCACTTGTCTACCACTTTCCTGCGCTTACTGCTAGTTTCCCACAGACTGGAGGTCACTGTTAGCATTTCGCTACCTCCGACAACATTCTCACACCACAGGTTGGGCATTATAAAACTATATTAACTTAGCATTCCCTTTAGGGTTGAATGTTCTTGCCTCGCGAGAGTCACAGACTAGGTAGAGCACAAGACTCGCATACTAGCTTAGGCCATGGTTTATCTACAGCCAGGCTAGATTGTATCTTTACACTGTTGCTGGCAGCTCATCACCATCAAGGCTGGCAAAAATTCAGCAAACTTGTACTTTCACTTCTTTTGCTGCCTCTCTACAGGCGGAAGAGAGCCAACTCCATGACAAACAACAATAAATGGACAAAGCCAAAGTGAGTACACGCAATTACAAGGAGGCGGATGCTGTCAAGCAATACTCTTACTATCTTCTTGGTCAGATGGATCTTTCAAGCACTTAGTCGATATCAAGGCACGTTGTGTCACATCATTACTATCGTACTCTGCTCATCATCCCCCTTTAGATCATGGATGCTGTCAAGCGATACTCTTACCCCACACCCTCGCTCATGCGTATTGAGTTGACATCTAGAGACCAGTATGCCAATCCAACAATGGACACCAGATGTAAATGTCTCTTCCTCAGCCTCTGAGGGACACCACCATATACATGCAATCTCAGTGGGTATTTCCATTATCAGCTCTTCAGCAGACCCCAAGTGTCATCACATCATCCTACATAGTCACAAAGGAGTTGTATGATCGATCTAGGGGCGTCGAATTTTTGTTCTGTCTTGGTTCTTCCCTTGGACTGTTAGCCCTTGTCAATTCATGCCTATCGATATTCTTTTCATATGTGTTTCATTCTGCAGGCCTACTTCTGCCATGTTCACAGCTGCGACCTGGTTTCATCGCTTTTTTATGAGATTTTCCATGGAAGACTATCACTGACAGGTATTTTCATCTCACATTTCCTAGACAATGCTGATGATGTTCCTTCTAGGATATTGCAGCTTCCTGCATATTTCTTGCAACAAAGACAGAGGAGTGTGGACACAAGCTTTGCAATGTCGCAAGGGTGTGCCAGGCCAAGATTACAGGGAAAGATGTTTCCCTTATACACAGTGAGAGCCCAGCATGTAATGTGTTTTTGTTGCTCCAACTGACCTCATTTATCACCAGGAAGTTGATCAACTACAAAATGTTATTCTTCTTATGGAAGAAGTCCTCCTCAAGGCACTATGCTTTGATTTTGTAGTTCCGAGTCCTCACACCAAATTAATTGATCTTTTTGATAATCATAACTCTGAATTTCCAATATGTTTTAGATGCCTTGAGCATACTGCTTGAATATTATTTAGCTCAGGACATGCAGAATGCGCCTCATGCAGCACCTTTAACAATGGTTTGATGCCCCACTCTAGTTTCGACCCTGCAAGGTCTGAATAGGGTTCACAGATTTTACCTCCCACAAGTTCACTGTGCCCCAAACTCTATGAACCTTTCTCTCAGGTTCCACAGCTATTATCGCAATTGGCATCTATCCCCTGCAGGCACCAGTAACAGGACACCAATTTCATCATACGGGGGTAATACACCTGCCAAGACATCATTGCACATTGCTGAACAGCATCATTTGGACCCCATTGGTGCAAAAATTCAACTCTCCACCCGCTTTGCTCACCAAGGCAGTGCCGAAGACTTGGATCAGGCTATTGCACTTCATGAGGCCATGATGGCATCTTCAAGTATGTTTCCTTGCACATGTCATTCATATCTTCATTGCTGATATGAGCCTCTCGGTAAGTATGTTCTTATTTGTTAAATTTCTCATTTTGTTTCATGTTGTATTGAGCATTCACATAGCTTCCTCCATGGACAGGAAGTTACAACCTACACCTCAAACTACGTCACAATTCTGGACACAGATTGAGAGCTGCTGTGGGCCATCTCATCACTGCACAAATGTAACAAGCCTTGACATTGCCAAAAGAGCCCAGGAACATGATCTATGACTATGGGACTTGTAAAACTATCCATTCCTTGCATCTCTCAAGGCAGCAGGCATGTTTGATTGAATTGAGCACACGTGAAAACATCACAAAGGTACAACTTACCGCTGTAAAGATACAACCTAGCTTGGGCTGTAGATAAACCACTGCCTAAACTAGTATGTGAGTCTTGCGCTCTGTCTAGTCTGCTTCACTTTGTAAGAACAAGACCGTTCGACCCTAAAGGGGGATGCCTATTAGTATGGTCAAGTTCGAGTCTAACTTATGTGCGAAACAAGTGTCGTGGTCAGCGGTAAGTTGCTGCGGTCAGCGATGATACCGCCGGAACTAGCGTCGTGTGTAGCGGTGCTTCCATGGTCAAGATAAGGTCAGTAACAGTTGCATCGAGCGAGTGATGTCGAGCGGTGGTCTCAGCAGTAGCAGTAAGGTTGCAAGTGGTGCAAGGAAACAGTAAAAAAGTCCACGGTACTTTCAGTGGTAAAGTAGCAGTGCATGAGAAGTTCAGTCAAAGTAACAGTCAAAAGTCCAGCGGTAACGGAGAACGAGTGTGATGTATTAACGAGCGATAAGGAAACTTTAAAGACTAAGTCCACTACTGGGTTGATCCAGAGCTAGACAATAATCCTGACCTATAGTACGTGCAATGGTGTAAAATCAGGTACCTGTATCATGCAGGGTACACGGTGCTTATATCCTAAATCATATGTACTCGGAATACTCTAGGCGAGATCAGTAGTGCTGGGGTGTAGTAACCACCATAAGTAAACATAGCGCGAGGCACTGCGGCACGAGGCAACATGTAATAAGGCTTGCCATGGAATCAGTGATAACAAACAGAAAACAAACTATGCACCAAATGGAGCTATGTGGACGTGGCAAGGACATGGAAGGACATTGGTATGTGGAACATGGTGTGGCAGTCGGTATGGTGTGCAGTAAGTGTGGGATGCCACCAGTACTGCTAAAGGGGTAAGACGGCCATGGACAAGTGGTAACTCCTGTAGACATGAGACGAGTGTCAAAATATGGGGTTTTAAGCCCAGCACCAATATGTTCATTACACTGCAAATTGGGTCCCATTCTTGTTGTATATGAAGGCTCTTGGGGACTACAGTCATTTATGTGGATTGTCGATAATCAATTGATAGTGAGATGTAACATTTCTACATTTAAATTACACTAAAAATATCTACACAGGCTTGAGTGCTTGAACCAGCTTGCAGCTGCTTGCCATAGCTGTATAAGCTGGACCAAGTTTGTGATTACATAAGTAGCATGACTTTTGAGTTTCGCTAAAGCCCAAGAATTATAGCCGGCACTAGCCAAAGCTGCAGCAACACTACATACAACACTCTAGAAATATACAGTTTTATCCTGTCACCTTGTTTGATCCATTCTCATTCTTTTTAGTGTTCTTCACCACAGTAAAGTCACTGTGGCAAAGAACACTAAAAAGAACAAGATCAGATCAAACAAGGTAATAGGACAAAACTATCTATTTCTAGAGCATTGTATGTATGAGCAGATGGAAGTAGGTAGGAGACCCAAGTCTACCATAATATGATATTTGGAAGTGTTTATATGGGGAAGGTTCATGTGATGTGATGTGATAAGTGTGTAGTAAGCATCCAGCTTACACCCTCTCACTCTCCAAACAATTGCTGTGGGGATGGACCTTTTCCATTTTTCTGTTTTCATCAGTCTTCATTTGAATAATAGCATCTTCATCAGACCTTGTATGTGTGTTTTTGTCTTCACAAGTCCTCAAGTGCATTGTGATGAAAAACTCATGCTGAGCTTGAAATGACACATTTTCATATAGGTGTCAACCAGCAATCATTATCTGTACCCCTCAGCTTCACCGTCCTTTGCCATACCATTTTTACCATGTGTTACCCCTATCTACCAGTACCGTTCTGTGCTCTGGCAGCCTCATTGCTGCTTAGCAGCTGTACAATGGCAATGTTCCCACAGACTGGAGGTCACTGCTAGCATCTCGCTACCTCCAGCAACAGTCTTACATCTCAGGTTAGGTATTATTGAGTTGTACTAACTAGCATTCTCTTTGGGGTCAAACTATCATATACCATACATTCAGGTCCATATCCAATCTGATCCATAGACATCTGGACACCCAATCCATACATCCTAGTCCACCTATCCAATCTAGTTCACACATTCTGTCCATATCCGACCCAGCCCATCCATCTGATCCGATACACATGTCTGATCTGATATACACGTCCGATCCACCCATATTATCCATGTCCATATCTGAACTATTCATGCGCACCTGCACATTACCCCTTTTAGTATATATTTGTGTCTCCAGCTTTCAGTTATCTCTCCCTCCGTCATGATAAGTTATTTCATACAAAGTTTCATCTCCAAGTTCATAGCCTTATGTTCTGTTGTACTTACTAATGTGTTTCTGCATGCTTTAGACATAGCCTCAGATTATACTTACTAACCTTCTGGCATGATACCTTCAGTATATAAACCTGTAGTACAACTCCTGCAGACCTTAGTCTGATCATTGCTTTCCAGCATTTTGCTAGTTCTAAAGTCTAGCAGTAGGTTCTCAATGAATCCTAGTGTCTTGTTGGTAGACGTGTTAGCTGACTCCATGTTGATGTTGTGGTCAGGTCTCAATGGTATGGAACCTAGCATATTCCAAACTCTTGCCGGCATGACAAGACATTCAGCGCCCTCGTCTAGTGTGCATGTCAAGACTTAGCCCTTGGTAACGGCAAAAATGGCCCACAGCGGTGCAAAATGTTCTGCGACCATGCATCTGTCAGTGTCTCGTGAGCAGTAACACTCCCAAAACTTCATCTGTTCCTGTGCACCAGGCATGGTGCCTAACTCATTGACTATCATGGTGTTAATGCTAACTTGCTTGCTGGTAGTGGCTTCCTTGAGGTTCTTGCAGATCTCCAGTGCTACTGTAATTAGTTCTTGTACTGGTATGGTAATGTCTGAGTCCAGTATGTAGTCGACAATGTGTCTGTCAGCATCCTTGTCTTCTAGCAGGTGCTGGTACCTGTATTGGGGGCACAGGTGGGTTTGCAATATTGGTAGACAAAGAAGAGGTCACAGGTGCTGATGATGAGGGTGGGGTACTATTGGCAGTAGATGCTGCCAGCTTGAGGATCTTAGTACTGGGGTTGGGTGTTGCACTTGCTTTGACTTGGGGTGAAACCACCACCTCAACCACATCAGCAGCCTTAGAGGATGGTCCCACTGTAGGTGTCGGCGGCATCTTGATGCCATCAAACCACATGGTCTTTTCCTTGTCGGATTTCCTAGTGGCATATCATACAAATCCTGTGCAAGATGTAAGTCATTAGTACACTCCTCTTCAGTGTCTGTCCTATGAACAGCATTAGTGTGCAAGAAAGCAGATGGATCGATGTTGAGCACAGCATCATGCCCATGTTCTACTCAGCAGTACAAGTTTCCCAATACTGTAGTGTTGGCACCCATAGCAGGGCTTTCACTCATGTAGTGGTCAAGACTTTGTTGGAAGTTAGGCCCAAGACGAGGGACTGCATTGCTGTTAGGCAGAACTATGTGCCCCTTCCTATTGATGATCTTACTGTCACATATGTATGCTTCCCTGACTGCACAATCCAGCATCTTATGTGGGCCACTGCAGTAGTCACACATGATGGGGGCATACTGTGTGTACTCTCGCTTGATCACAATACCAGGGTTGGCTGGTTGCGTCTGCAGTTGTGGAGACACCTGTTGAGTGGTAAGGGTTTAGAATATGCCAGTGAGGAAGCCGACACCATTACAACAGTAGAAATAATTGGTAAGAGAAAGATTGCTGCATTGTATACCTTTTCAATGTCATACAGATCCTTTGGGTGGTGTGCACACGCTGTTTATTCATGGTTTGACATATAAATTTATAGATTACAATGCACATTTCGACCACATCTATACCCTGCTCAGATATTCACATGGACACCCCGACCAGTGCCTCTATCCAGAAACCCCTTCCAAAACTGCAGCCAAAGCGCCAATCTCTGACATCTTCACTATCTGAGCACCTCAAACACTGTGACCTTGAATGGTTTAAGGCGCATCATCAGCCTGCAGCTTCTCCTGACTCAAAGCCTCTAAGTCCTGCTGCTCCCGGGCCACCCAGTGCGCCTAATGTTTCAAATGATGTGACAGGACCACCTGCGGAGAAAATGCGGCCATCTCACATGCCAGGAAGGATACCTCTATGACCGGCATCTACTGAACTGACTACAGTAAATGAGCCTGCAGCTCCTGCGAATGCCGTTGATCTGCCGAGTACCTCATCTTTTACTGAGATTTCGGTGCCTACAGATGCTAAAGAACTCAACCAAGAGGAAATTGTACCCACTATGGTTGATGTTGTTATGAACGACTCTCAAAGGCAACATGTGCCTCAAGGTTCAGAAACACTTCTCTTGGATACACCAGGAGATGTTGTCCCCAAGCTCACGATGCCACCAGAACCAAATACGGATTCCCTAGCCCCAAGTCAGCCACCTGCAATATCCTCAGATGCAGGTGCAGGAAACCACGGAGACAAAATATTGTTGTCTCCAGTAGATAATACCCCTTTGCAAGCCACCTGTGCGAGATTTGGAGGGGAGATGGCCGTGATGATGTTTTGGCAAGGACTTGAGTCACCTTGCGGGACAATCAACCATACTTTCAATCTCGATCATACACTCTATCTCCAAATTGTTTGGTGGACTAAGCATAAATCATCACCAATGTATGTGTCATTTTCTCGCCTTTATCTACTTATTCAGCGGTTTACAAAGATTTGGAACAAAGTGTTTGTGTATCGTTCGCTTGCTATCATCTCCCCAGTCTTTTGCCCAATCCACCAGAAGATGATCAAGTGATTCTGTTTGAGCAACTTACGATGCATTCACAATGTTTGTGGCCCATATCTGGAGACCTTTCATTGCAGACAAGGCAGGATGGGAGGGATTTTATCATTCCACTAGCTCCACCTATTTTTGTGAGTGTCATCGCATAGTGTATTTGCAAACTACACTGAAGCTGGAATGACCATTTGACAGGTTACTCCAGACAATTGTGTCAATATCCGCATTTATCAGAAGCAGAGAAAATGCCTTTTCGGTGGTCCAACAGAGTGACATGTCAGACTACATGTTTATTCTCCACGCCCACCATCCCACGCCTGTGCAACTCAGCTATCTTGCTTCTTACAGAAAGAGACATGAGGAGTGGGTGAAGATCACGTGTGCTTTTTGCACATCTGAACCAACAGAATTGTTATGGAAGCGATCGCAGTCACGGTCGTGAAGGATCTGCCATAATTAATATTCTTGTAATCAACCCCTCGAGCTTCGCAGTCCCGTTATGTCTGTAGTACTTGTGCATTTCTGGTCAGCTTATATTCTGTAGCATAGTCAGCCAATTAAATGTGTTTTCCATCGGAAGCTTATGAAGTGTGGCGCTACGATGCATGATGCATTTGGTGAATGACACGATTTGTCTTTTTGGAGGGATTCTTCAAGTTGCCAATAGGTTGAGATGCAATAATTACATAAAATGCTGCATTGTGGATAGTTGGCGCAGCATTTTATACAGCACTGTGGCAATAGGCGGTTACCCCCATCATGAGTCTTCCATAAGCTCGGGACCAGCCTGGCTTATACCACCACATCACCCTCAAAGACGTACGTCATAATTCATGCATCGTGCCTCAGAAGCGCAGTTACTAGTGCTAGTTACAGACTTACAATACTCCGGCGTAATGTCAGTTGCGATGTGAAACTTGCAGGAATCCAACTCCATGAGCGAGACCTTCTAAGCCTCCGCAATATCCTAGATTCCTGTGGATTTTCCGAGCGCACCTGGTTTCGGATTTTGAAGCTCTGGCGCAAAACTGGCGACGTCGTGAACCATCGACCTACATTACGTGGTCGTCTGCGTGCTCTTGATCATGAAGATATTGATTGTCTGCTTCGTCTCATAAGGCAAAATCCTGACTATTTTTTTGGACGAACTCATGCACCTCCTTGCAACAAATCAATTCATATCTGTACATAAAACTCAAGCGCATTGCCAAGGAACGCAATGAAACTCTGTGAGTTTATCGCACGTATTGCTCAGTATGATCCACAGGAGTTGGGATTCATTGACGAGACATCAAAGGACGAGTGCACACTCAGTAGATGCTATGGTCGATCAAAAACAGGCACATGCGCACAGAAAAAGTAGGTGTTTGTGCGTGGACACCAGACATCCACAGAAGCCCTCACACTAGATGGTATTGTTGCTGCAACAGTTGTTGAAGGCTCGAGGACTGCACAGGCTTGTCATCTTCGCCATCGTCGTTAGAGTCGGGTTCCTCATCCATGTCATCCTCTGAAGGTCCCTCGATTCGAGTATTGTTGTCATCAGAAATGGAATCGAGGTCACTCAGGCTGTCATAATCTAGTAGACTCTTGTATTTTTTAGATGCAGCGATAGTTATAAACACCATAATAATGATTTGAAGAGAAGATGGTGTACAGTGAGCGAAATTTCACTAAGTCTAACATTTCCTAATTGAACGAAAAAATGACGCTACTGCCATCCTTTATGCAAAGAGCTGTAATTTCACTAAGTCCAAGATTTCCTAATTGAACGAAAATTTCACGCCACTGCCGTCCTTTATGCAAGTAAATACTTTGTATATGTATAGTGATGTGCACGGCCCGGCTTCAGGCCGTGGGCCGGCCCAAGCCGAGCCTGATCAGGCCGAGCCGAGCCGGGCCCAAGTCAGGGCCTGACCACGGCCCGGGGCCCGGCTTGACATGTTGAAAAGCCTGAGCCGGCGGCTCAGGCCGCGGCTTTATGTCCCTCATCGATGTCGATTTTACAGACTTCCATGGACTCATCTGCACATCAGGTATGAATCTGTCTAAATTTGTCTGACTATTGCCGAATGTGCTTACAAATATTTGGGGCAATGTGCGCCACAGCCACTGCTATGGCTTCCAAACAGTAAGTGCGCATCAATTTACACTTACTGTATTCTACTTCCAAGGCTTCCACTTCTCGGAACCTTCCTGCACTCTTTTGGACTTGTCTGAACCCACCTGCATTCATTTAAGCTTCCTTGTGCTTGTTTGGATCTGCCTGGATTTGTCTGCGCTTGCCTGCACTCGTTTGGACTTGCCTGGACTTGCCTGCATTCATCTGCGCTTGCCTGCACTCATTTTGACTTGCCTGGACTTGCTTTTATTTGTCTGCGCTTTCCTGCACTCGTTTGGACTTGCCTGCATTCGTTTGTACTTGCCTGCACTCGTTTGGACCTGCCTGGACTTGCATGCATTTGTCTGTGCTTGCCTATGCTCATTTTGACTCACATGGACTTGTCCGTATTCGTCTGAAGTCGTCTGTATTCATCTGGACTCATCTGTATTTGTCTGGACTTGTCTGTGCTTGCCTACGCTCATTTGAATTCACATGGACTCGTCTGTATTCGTCTGCTTGCCTGCACTCATTTGAAGTTGTCTGGGCCCACCTGCACTCGTTTTCACTTGCCTGAGCTTATCTGCTTGTGTCTGCTCTCGCCTGTACCTCCACTCCTCTCATTCTGGCGCCTTCACGTGTCGTTCGCATATGTTCGAGCCACGTTGGGCTTCGCTGGCAAGGGACTATTTATCCATTATGGCAGCATCCGTCTCGAGCGAGCGAGCTTTCTCGCAAGGAGGCATCACAATTAGCAAGTGGCGCAATTGGCTGAAAGTGGGACACACTGATTTTGGATGAGGAGGATGACATATCAGAGTCTGATGTTGGTTCAGCGGATAGTCACTAAGTACTGTAAGTCTGTATAGTTACAAATATGCTTATATTACATTTTATATTTGAAAGCCGTCGTTGAGCCAAAGCCGAGCCGCGGCTTTGGCCCGGCTTGGGCTCACGGCTCGGCCTGAGGTTTTGCAAAGCCCAAGCCCCCCAAAGCCGAGCCTAAGCCGGGGCTTTCAGGCCAAGCCGGGCCCGCACATCACTATATATGTATGAGATGAGTCGCTCTGCTCAGAACCGTCTGTTCGGAACCCTGAATCTTCAGGCCGCGATATCGATTCTGACTATAACATCAACCACGACCGTATTAAAACCCCAAGATGTCCGTAGCGCGAGCCATATCTATCATCCTAGAGATGAGATCAAGGAATTGTCGGGCAAATCCAACAACTTACCGTCGCCCCCTTGGTCCAGACAGGACCAACCTTATATTCACAAATGAGGTCAACTGCCTTCTCGCTAAACTCCCAATAACGACCAGCCTTCCGTGAGTAGTCAATAACTTTCAAGCCCTTGGCCTCGAACTTGATGCTCAGTCCGAGATTGTTCTTTTGATGATCGGAGGGAACCATGAAGCTTGACGTGATTTTGGAGAGCGCTCTGGGTGACATTCCGATTGTGGAAGCTGCTTTGAACGATGGCAAGTAGTGCTGTGAAATACGACTATCAACAATAATCTTGAACTTGTTATTCTCCGTTTTATCTGAAAGGAAGAACTACGAGATCATTTAGAAAGATAAATTGTGGTAGGGCATTGTGACATACTGCCAGAACAACAGACAAAGCGTTGTCAGTAGATGAAGACACCTGGGCAGCCACACCATACGTGTGTTCGCCAAGGAAGAAAATGTTCGTTCCGTCAGGAAATTCCTCCGACAGAGGTGGAGCATCCTTCTCGATGAACCTGGGATCTTCGGATGCAACTTCTGAAATGACCATCTGGACGGCTTGTTCGAGTTCTTTTTCGGGTCCTTCGTAGTCTTTAACCAATGCGCCTGATTTTAAGCGTTTCAAACCTGCACGAATGTGTAAAGAGCGGACGTCCATAAAGTACCAGCACGCACCTTTTAGCGGACGGACGTCCACCAGTAATAATCACTCCACATCTCTTCGAATATAGCGTCTCAAGCTCTGGTGGAATGCGGATTGGAAACAACCTTCGCCAGAGTACCAGGCACGAGTACCAACTTCTCGTACTTGAACAATGAATCGGACACGGCCGTGACCAGCCCTTCTTGCAAGAAAGGCCAACCGATGAAAGTGCGTTTGCCAACCATTTCCTGGACGATATCCTCTACCTTGCAGTTTTCGTGAGCATTTTGTATGTGAACTGCCATTGACTTGTTGCGGCTTTCGGAACGAACCGTGTACATTGACACCGTGAAAGCCTAGTTGTGCTGTGTGGGGTAATGTACCCACAAAGGGAATCCAGCGAGAGCTTTTGCACCGAGGCATACACCTTCGCATAGTCAAGGGACGAGATGGAGTCCATCAAGAGTTGGAAGGTCGAAGGATTCCATCTTACATGTGCAACGATATATAGGAGGGAAGAAATCCGGTAACGATGAAGGATAGACTGTGGACTCTCCAGGACTGAAGATAAATTTGGTACTGGTTCCAAACCCATTGCGGCGGCGTTCCTCTGGGGTCAACCTATGTTCTCGAGCTGCACACATGGAACGATGAGAACTACAACCAAAAAGCGGAATTTGCTACTCACATTTCATTGCTCGTAACAGCCGCTGCTCATCAATAAAGGGAATCTTAACGATTGCTTCCCATTCTTGCTTCTTTCCATTTAAGTCTTGCTCAAATTCAAGAGGGTAAAAGTCCAATATCGGTGAATTTGGATCGTACATTAGGTCCTATGGTTGATTAGTCTAATGCATGACACAGGCCACTGAACATACTTGATATGCTATCGGAACATGTTCCATGCTTGCAGACGGGAGGACGCCCATCAGTTGTTCGAAAGGACGGAAAGGTTTACACAGCTCGAACATGAACGACTTGTCACCAAGGTCGCGTAAATCTTGAAGAAAATGTGAACATAGCACAATGAGGACAGGGAATGTAAAAAGTACCAGATATCCGCGGGGCGTGATGGTAATTGTAAAACCAGCCCCAGGAGGCGATCCCACTGTAATAGTGATGCATAACCCATTGTAGACCCTCTGCGTAGCGGATATCAAGTCGTCCATCTCTTTAGGGTCATCATAGGAGATTCCAAGTTTCTCCTGTCGTGCAACCGGTTGGTCTGACGAACGGTATACAAGGCGGGGACGCACCTTGTAATATCCTCTCTTCCATTCGGACATTTTGTCGTTGATGGATTGTTCATGTCGTGCGTCAAAACCCCCACCTTCTTCATCATCCACCACAGGGGCCTTGTCGAATTTCTTTGACACTCGATCTACTGCAGCCCTACCTTCATCATCATCTTCCTCCACATCTTCCTACTCGCTCTCACTATTACTGTCTCCGTTAGCCTGCTCTGGATCAGTTTCTGCCAAGGGTTCGTCCAAAATCCTGGGAGCCGCCATGTGACAAGATTTTGACCCTCTTCATCGTACTCATCCCATGTAACCGACAGATGCAACTCCTCCGCCAGGGTGCTGATGAACTTCCGTTCCCGAGCGGGAAACGTATTAGGCATTGTCAGGGCCGCAGTACGGTGCTGTGAGGGTTTCCTGGGGTTTTGCAATACAAACTGCTGTACTTGATCAAAAATGTCTCGTTGAGGGCGCGTAAGAACTAACATGGACTAATTGTTAGTTGTCGACAGGAAGAATGGAAAACTGTACCAAGCTTAGCATGCATGCGCGCAAGTTCCATTTCTTCTACGTGTTTGCTCCGCTTTCCTTTGAACCATTCGAGTCCACATATTCTATGGTGTACGGTCTTTCGTCCACACCCCTGTAGTCGTCCTAGTATGACATGTAGGATCTGTGGATGGCATGTATGATGCTGTCATCGAACGCCTACAACGATGGACGGTTCACGAAAGGGACTTGTATACTTAGCAAGCCGTGTGTCTGCTCTCGCCTGTACCTCCACTCCTTTCCGCTCACTCTGGCGCCTTCAGGTGTCGTTCGCATATGTTCGAGCCACGTCAGCATTTGCTGACGTGCGCTGGGCAGATGCGTTAAGCACTGGAAAAGGGCTTGTACCTTAAGGGAGAAGAGGCTAATATCGAGGATGGTTGGATGATATTTTATTAACTTGACCTATGTATCTATAGCATATTCTAATGTCACACCTGTCAAGTACCCGCCACTACCCGTTGTGAGACCCATACCCATTGGTACCCTTGGGTGTACGGGTACGGGTATGGGTCTGACCTTCGATACCCGCGGGGAAACCCCTACGGCTGCCACCCGGGGGTCGCTGTTGGCCGACGTCGAGGGTCCGAAGCTTGCGCATCTTTGACTGACTCCGATATCTCGTTCTTGAACCCTTCCTGCAAATTAACATCAGCATTAACGTTCTTGACTTTGGAATATAGCTTACATTTGTCTTGAACGCTGAGATTAGTGGAGTTACCATTTTCCACACCCAACCATAATCACTCATCATCTTCTCCTGCTCAGAAGTCGAGCGCTGGAGGAACAGTGCAATCTGCAGCTGAATGTTGCGTTCCGGGATATTGTGATAATCTTCAATACTCCGCAGGAACTGCATGTCATGCTGTCTCCGAATGCGAGTTTCTTGCGATTTCAATGTGTTGCGCTGAGTAAGGAGTGGGAGGAGGGATTTGAGGTAGTTTAGCGGATCTGAGACAACGTGTCGTCCATATCGTGCTGGAAGCGCTTCATAGGTCGTGCATCGTTATGCAGCTCCTTTAGAACATTGTCAGACTCGTCCAAAGTTGCAAACAAACAAAGACATACATTAATGGCAGCGAGATAATCAACCTGGATCAAGTCTTCAGTATCTACTCCCATTATTGAATCATTGATGCGGTTATACCTGCTAAGGACTTCTTGGCGGTATTCTGCAGCCGGAATGCAGTGAGAAGTAGGATATGTTCTTGATGCTGCCTCCTCAGCTCCGTTATCTTGTCTTCGACAATTGCTAGCGTCTCTACCGGTGCAGTGTTTGGAGTGGCTTTGAGTTCCTTCAACCTGTAGAAGCTCGATGACCTAAGCCAAGATACAGCGAAGAAGAGCACTTACGAAGGACCATTATAAGACCCCTTGGATGTACTGAGCGAAGTGGTGCCTGCTAATGGCCAAGTCATCTGGGTTAGCAGAATGGAGAGGGATGTGTCACTCGCGAAACCCATTTTTTCCCTTTGTTCGCTTCTTCGGGTTGTCGTAGGCCACTTGCAGAAGACATCGTGTCTAGCAGGAAATCATGGACCTGACTTTGAAAGAATACCAACTACGGGAAAATTCGAGGTGACAAGTGTGCGGCAGAGGCGAAATTCTGATAATCGTTCAATGTCAACGTGATTTATTGCCGAGCAGACAGTTGTTACCAGTTCTGTATTACTTGAACGGCTACAGTTGCTTATACACTACTAATGTATACATTATGAACAAGTCGACTGTATGTGAATTGATTTTGGGGTGATGGAGATGAGTATACTGCACTAATCAATATGATTACCTGGAAGATCATACTTTGAGAGTATGTGTCTAAGTCAGATCAATATGCAAAGAAGATATCCGAGTCAAAAAGCAGGTCATCCTCAGGATAGTTCCTGGTTTGAAGGGGCGCTGATTGCCAAACCCTCTTTGTGCCGTCATTTTTCTTTCCCCAGTGCATCCCGAAAAGTTCAAATGTGTTGAGTTCTGTGAAAGACGTCAGAGCACTGGCTACCTGCTCATAGAATTCCTGTATCACAAAAATCAATGTCCCTGGCGCTACAAGTGAAAAGCCATGATAACTTACAACAGTGGGAGGAACGAAAATGTCCTTGGTTGACATCACCCGCAAATAGACCAAGTGAGGTACATGCTTGTACAGTGTTTCCAAGAAGGGCACAGGAGGTACATTTGTAATGATCTCCAGAGCAACTACAGGGACAGTTGAGCGGGCAAGCAGAGGAATATCATCCTCCATAAGACTTCCTCCGTTTAGATGAATGCTCCTCACCGGACGGCCGGGAACAATTAATTTCACTGTCCGGGGTGAGCCAATGAATTGCTCCAGTTGGGGAATGGAAGTTGGAGCAGGGTATGGGAGTGAAGAATTGCATGTGAACATGGTAGGGATAGAATCCACTTGAAGCTCGAGAAGCGATGGTGTCCTATCAAGGAACCGGGCGACGTTTTCATCGAAAGAAAAGGAAGAGGTGAAGTGAAGCAAATGCAGGAAGTGGATACATTTAGACGCTTCCTTCAACACCCAGCTCACACTCGAATCCACGTAGAGAGTAAGAGAGGTCAACTCTGACATATTAAGAATAGCTTTAGCAAGTTGGTGATAATAGGTAAAGAAGACGGCAGCAGGTGAATCTATGGCGATGTAAAAGGACCGCACGAAACGCGCGACATGTGGTTTCTTCGCAAGAGTGTCAATTACACACAAGTTTTGCGACCAGGCAGAAGCCAATACATTGCAGTAGAGGACGCGCTGTGCCACTGGACAGAGAGTGGAGCACGTTTGAGCAAGAGCAGCGAGAGAAGAGTAAGGAAGATACTGCACGACGCCGTCGAGAAGCTCTACTGGTAAGCTGTGCATGGACATGGGTGCTTAATGCAACCTGAGCTGCCAGTGAACGCGGGACCTCTTATAAAGGTGAACCTCGGCACACAGGCAGTAGCCGCATCTGCAAAACCACTGAAATTAACGCTTAGCTTAAACGCATTACGGAACTTACGAACGCTTATGACGTGCAACCGCAAGATCGTTCATATAAGTTTTGAAGGCAATAAACGGCTTGACGGTGACGAACTGATACTACTAGTTCACGCCAGAAATATTCAAATACTGTTGATATATAGTGTTGATTTGAATCATTTGAGTAAGTGCGAGGAATGGAAAGATTGTTGAGACTCGTCCTTCTCGGCACTTTTGCCAGCGTTGTCCATGTGTCATCCGGCTCAAATCAAGCTCGGGACATCTGGGTATCACTTATATAGTTCCAGGGCTCCAATAAATGTCGAAAAGCAGGTGGTACCCAGAGTAACACCCGACATTTGGGCCCTACCATCCATCCACTGTCAACATTCAGGACAAAGGGGGTCGAACTGCGGTCGTCATCAGATGCTCCCTCCATTAACTCAGAAGGTGGCACAGTGTGTGGATGGAGTTGGATGAGAAGGAAATGGAGTGATTGTCCCAAGTGTCATCTGACAATGGTGAAGGATTTGACATGGCACACTGCTGTGATGGCTGCCTTCTTGCGATAAGAGGCTAACGAGGGCAGGAGAAGGGTCTATAAGAACAAGGTACGATCATCAGGAAATTCACACATTCCTTGACGTGCCCTTATGCGGACTTATTTACACTTAACTGCCTTGGTGAAATTGAATCTACTTGTCCAAAATTTCAATGTGAATGAATTCAGAAAAAAAAAAGTTGAGATATATTAATATACATGTTTTATTGTATTTCGCACTCAAAAAATATAAGATATGCCAGGTGAATGATGTGAGAGAGAGCAAACAAGTTTTGAGATAAGTGAGTTAAGCTGATTAAGCATGTTAAGGAATGTGTGAATTTCCTGATGATCTCAGTCTCTCTCGAAGAACTCTATTAACACGTGTAATACCTATAAGAACAAGGTACGCTATTGCTTTCGTCAGTTAACGCTGACGGTACAAGAATCTATACATCAGTAAATCCCAATGTTCTGTGCAGCTCTGTACACTGCACAGTCTCACAGAGCCACAGCTTGGTCCCCTCTGGGCAAAACATCCCAGTGTGATAGCTGCCAGTGCCACAGACCTCACAGTTCCACAGCATTGTCTAGTAAATGAATAAATAAAAATTTGCACTTTTTCACACTTTTAAGTGCCAATGACAGAACTTGAGGCCTCATGAAGGTCAGCAACAACTTCAACACATACTTATTATCACACCATAGTGCCTTTGTTTCTTTACCGCTCACAATAACATATATACCAATGATGCTCAAACCACAATATTATCACCAAGTTAAAATGTATCATCAAACCTCATTGTAACTTCAAATCTCATGATAAGCTGCCCTTATTTAAACCTCCAGGAAAACAAAACCTTATTGTAACATATTTTTGACTGGAAAAAGTTAGAGCTTCAGCACAAAGGGCAAAAATTGCGAATTTCAACAAGTTTCAGTCAATAGATTTAGCACTTTTTGTCTTAATAATGAATTTTAATAAGCTTTGGTGTATACTAAGGTTTAGTATTTGAAGTTGAACTAAAGAAAAATACTTGATGCAAGTTTTGTTGATAGTAAGGCTTAGTGTTGATGCTTAACTAAAGAAAAAGACTTAGTGAAATTTTTGTGATACATTCTGTGATTTCTATGTCACTGTGGCTCTGGAATGCTGATGATTTTGTGAGTCTGTGGTTTACTGTGAGATTCTGTGACTCTGAGGCTCTGGGGCCTGGGATTCTGTGCCATCTGTGACAACTGTGAGAATCTGTGGAAAAAGCCAAAGTCTGTGTAAGGTTTGGGATTTACTGATGTAGACTCACATCTCAGTCTCTCTCGAAGAACTGAGATGTTTCTACGCTATGGCGCTGGACTTATAGTAAGTAAAACAGAAACAAAAATTTAGACATAACTCATTGACATATATTGTAGAGGCTCAGCCGACATCAGTGTGCTGCATCCCACTGGCCTATTATGGCTTGCGCTTGAACCACATTCCTCAGCTTCTCCCCCTCGTGCCTTGCTTCTTGGATTCTTTGGCCATTCTCTTCTCTTCTCTCTTTGGTGCGTCGGACTCCAACATGCCTCACACCTACATCCTACAGCCGAACAGTGTTATCGCAAGAACCAGTAACAATGCAAGTGCCGTCCAGTGAGAATGAGACTGAGTTAACTGAATAAGTGTGCCCCCACAAGGGCTCACTGACTGGCTGCCCCATCACAGCATCCCACAGCCGAATAGTCCTATTGCTTGAACCAGCGACGATGCAAGTGCCATCTGACGAGAATGTGACCGAGTTAACTGGATCAGTGTGTCCACTGTGCACCATCTGAGCAGCCACTTAGTTCATATCATGTCCCAATGCAACACTACCTATTGTGAGTCGAATGTCTATGGGGGCATAAATGTTCCTTAAAAGAACTTTACCTGCATGCAGAAATCACATCCATGTACCTAACCTGATTATAGGGAATATCTATGCCTCCATAGATGTTTCACTCCAATAGGTAGGCTGTCTGTAAATATATCAAGTCTGGAGGTAGGATATTAACATTCGGTGTTGGCATCAGAAAAGGTACTCTATTTGGACCGAATCATGACTTTGGATCACTATCGCGGGTCTCAGTCTGGGCATGGTCAAAGACATGACTATACTCAGAGTCACTGATGGAAACACATCCATATACACATCCTTCTCAACTACTACTGGAACAAGCACAGATGTACTGATTGACGACACTGTGGTACCTGTATCCAGATTACCCACATATCCTTTGGACCTTGAAGTACATGTTCTTGGTCATTACGTAGATGAGAATGGAATGTACCTGCCGGTATCCTATCTCAAAGTGGGCTTATCGCAATGTGGAGTTGCACCCCACCCTTCCAGACATCTTGCTGTCACAATCACTATCCGCACTTGGTCTATGCTTCTCCTTGCAGAGAGCTGATTCCAGCCTTGTTCCTCATATTCTGCCCCAATTTTTTCTGGCTCGTCCAGATTCATGGCAGGTGCAGCATCGCATTGTGGAGATGCTACTCAATCATTTGAATTTTTTGTCAGCTGTCAGCGATGTATCACAACCCAAGTGGGAGCCATTTGTATTCGAAGATGCCAATGATGACTTCTACTTCCACTTTCTATCCTTCCCTCCTGCGGGAAGAGCCACTGATCACCCCATACTCAAACTTATTTTTAGAGGGTTTTTGTAAGTGGGTTGGGTTTGGGTTCAGGTTGGGTTCTCATTTTTTGGTGTAGAGTTATATAGAGTCACTGTTGATATAGAGCTATATCTATATGCACTGAAGGTAACAGATATCTTGTGCCAGATAGGACTGGTCCTGGATGAGACTATATCACCTCATATAGGACGAAACATATATGCACTGCACAATACATCAGTGTGCCAGATAGGACTGGTCCTGGATGGGACTATATCACCTCATATAGGACCATATTTATATTTATATGCACTGCAGGCAAGAGATATATCATGGTACCAAATGGCACTGGACCTCAATGGGACTATGTGACCTCATATAGAACCATATCTATATGTGCTGCAGGTAAGAGATATATCATGGTCTAAATGGCACTGGACCTCGATGGGACTATGTGAGCCCATATAGGACCATATATATATGCGCTACAGGTAAAAGATATACCATGGTATCAAATGGAACTGGACCTTAATGGGACTATGTGAGCCTGTATAGGACCATATATATATGTGCCATAGGTAAGAGATATATCATTGCACCAAATATGAATGGTTCTGCATGGGACTATATTATTACCTCATCTAGTTTCCTATCTATGAAGCCATATCTATGGTGTACAGTCTTTCGTCCGTGCCCCTGTAGTCGTCCTAGTATGACATAGACATCCAGCACATCTATGAACCACTGTTCGACAGAATTTAAGAGTATGGTTGCTTTCAGATTTCAAGGCATGTGCAAAAACACTACATGGCACGTAATAAGTCCTCAAACCTTGTTTCTAAGTTATCCAGGCACTTTCTTGACAGACGGTCTAAGACCATGATCAAGTCAATAACTGATAAACAATTAAACTCAATGTGACACTCACTAACATTGCCGAGGTCACTGCAAGCCTCCTTGATCTGTGCTGAAAGCATTTTCTTGCCCTCACAAACCCAGACATGGGGGTTGTAGAACTGCCATCAAACATGAATGACAGCAATCTTATAGAAGATAACCTAGCGATGTACCTTCTTGTCTGCACCTTCAGAGTTATCAACTTGAATGAGCAGGTAATTTTTCAAGGACACCCATGATAAATCGACAAGAGAGCATGATAGTGGATCGAGAAGGTGTCAGAACAGCCTTTGAATGGGAGCAAAGAGGTACCTTATAAGCTACCGATGGCTGTTGAAACGACTTAGAAATCAATAAGTCTTTCACTCGTCCAAGTTGTCTGATCACCATTGTAGGTATCAGCAAACTCACCCATGGTCACACTGCATACAAGTTTGTGAATGCAGGCAATAAGCTCTTCTTGGTGAAGCCGAAAGTTTTTGAGTGCATCTATGTCATACTAGGACGACTACAGGGGTGCGGACGAAAGACTGTACACCATAGGACCTAATGTACAATCCAAATTCACCGATATTGGACTTTGACCCTCTTGAATTTGAGCAAGACTTAGATGGAAAGAAGCAAGAATGGGAAGCAATCATTAAGATTCCCTTTATTGATGAGCAGTGGCTGTTATGAGCAATGAAATGTGAGTAGTAAATTCTGCTTTTTGGTTGTAGTTCGTCATTGTCCCATGTGTACAGCTCGAGAACATAGGTTGACCCCAGAGGAACGCCGCCACAATGGGTTTGGAACCAGTACCAAATTTATCTTCAGTCCTGGAGAGTCCACAGTCTATCCTTCATCATTACCAGATTTCTTCCCTCCTATATATTGATGTACATGTAAGATGGAATCCTTCGACCTACCAACTCTTGATGGACTCCATCTCATCCCTGGACTATGTGAAGGTGTATGCCTTGGTGCAAAAGCCCTTGCTGGATTCCCTTTGTGGGTACATTCATTACCCCACAAAGCACAACTAGGCTTTCATGGTGTCATTGTACATGGTTCCGAAAGCCGCAACAAGTCAATGGCAGTTCACATACAAAATCCTCACGAAAACCGCAAGGTAGAGGGTATCGCCCAGGAAATGGTTGGCAAACGCACTTTCATCAGTTGGCCTTTCTTGCAAGAAGAGCTTGAGCCATTGGAAGGGAAAAGCTGAGTGGTTTGAGACGCTATATTTGAAGAGATGTGGAGTGATCACTAGTGATGTCAATGTCCTGGTGCATGTCCATCCACTAAAAGGTGTGTGCTGGTACTTTATGGATGTTCGCTCTTTGCACATTCATGCAGGTTTGAAATGCTTAGAATCAGGCGCATTGGTTAAAGACTACGAAGGACCTGAAAAAGAACTTGAACAAGCTGTCCAGATGGTCATTTCAGAAGTTGCATCCGAAGATCCCAGGTTCCTCAAGAAGGATGCTCCACCTCTGTCAGAGGAATTTCCTGATGGAACGAACATTTTCTTCCTTGGTGAACACGCGTATGGTGTGGCTGCCTAGGTGTCTTCAACTACTGACAGCGCTTTGTCTGTTGTTCTGGCAGTATGTCACAATGCCCTACCACAATTTATCTTTCTAAATGATCTTGTAGTTCTTCCTTTCAGATAAAACGGAGAATAACAAGTTCAAGATTATTGTTGATAGTTGTGTTTCACAGCACTACTTGCCATCATTCAAAGCAGCTTCCACAATCAGAATGTCACTCAGAGCACTCTCCAAAATCACGTCAAGCTTCATGTTTCTCACCTCCGATCATCAAAAGAACAATATTGGACTGAGAGGCCAAGGGCTTGAAAATTATTGACTACTCACGGAAGGTTGGTCATTATTGGTAGTTTAGCGAGAAGGCTCATTCATGAATATAAGGTTGGTCCTGTCCAAATTGCATCTGAATTGGAACTCAGTTCTTTGTAGGATAAATTCCCAGGAATCTTTGTGATTCTGGACCAAGGGGGCGATGGTAAGCTGTTGGATTTGCCCAACAATTCCTTCATCTCATCTCCAGGATGATAGATATAGCTCGCACTACGGATGTCATATACCGTACATTCAGGTCTAGATCAAATCCAATCCATGGACATCCAGACACCCTACCTACACATATCTGATCCACCCATCCAATCCAGTTCACATATCCGATCCACCCATCCACTCCAATCCATATCCATCCGTGTCCATATCCGATCCGTGTCCATATCCGATCCGTGTCCATATCCGATCCGTGTCCATATCCGATCCGTGTCCATATCCGATCCGTGTCCTTATCCGATCCGAGTTCATATCCGAACTATTCCCGCGCACCTGCGCATTACCCCTTTTAGAATATACCTGTGTCTCCGGCTTCTGGGTATCTCTGTGCTTCCGGTTCTCGGTGATCTCTGCCTCCGTCTTGATAAGTATTTCGTACAAGCTTCATCTCCGAGTTCATAGCCTTATGTCCCGCTGTACTTACTAATGTGTTTCCGTATGCTTCAGACATAGCCTCGGACTATCCGTACTTACCCTCCGGCATGCTCCTACAGTATATAAACTTGTAGTACAACTCCTGCAGACCTTAGTCTGATTCATTGTTCCTACTTCTGTATATTCCTTTGATTACTCTGTATCCTGTTATCATGTCTATATAACTCCGTCTCCGTTCTTGCACTTGGGCTCCGGCCCTTGTAAGCTTCCAACTCAGGCCTATGGGATTACTCCCTAGGCCGGAGCTTTGATCCTATGTCCTATAATCTGTTCGGACTTCGTCCATCTCCGTCTATCATCTGTTTCACCTCCGACTCTACCTTTGGTAGTCTTATACTGTCTGTTTCTATTCCGGACCTTGTCCGGAGTAGTCTATACTATCTCTACACCATATCCGGACCTACTCCTCTCTAGTAGCCAACACTTCCTCTAAGATCCACAGAGCTACGCTCATCCGATCATCCGATCATCCGCTCCTCCTCCTCCACTCCTCCGCTCCTCCGCTCCTCCGCTCCTCCGCTCCTCCGCTCCTCCGCTCTCCGCTCCTCCGCTCCTCCCTCCTCCGCTCCTCCGCTCCTCTGCTTCCGCTCCTCCGTCCTCCGTCTCCGCTCCTCCGCTCCTCCGTCCTCCGCTCCTCCGCTCCTCCGAGCTCCGGACCTTCGGACCCCTAGTCCTTCGGAT
>JABCPU010000752.1:0-27696 GCA_016800925.1 Suillus spraguei | reverse complement strand
TAACAAATAGTCAGCTCGGTCCCATCCGGTAATCAGTCACTTACATTGATCTCCCATTGCAGCCCGGCTTTAAAGTACATGATCCGGGCAGAAGAGGGAGGGTTGTTAGCAGCCTCCATCTGATATTGAGAGATACATGCGCGGATGCGCGATGCAGCCATATTCAAAGTACAAGAAATATCTTGAAGGTTCAGCTTCATGGGTTGCCAGTGATGTCCAGTATTTGGAGTGCCAGATGTGGATGCAGGAGTTTCAGGCATGGCTAATGCAAGAGTGTGACGCTGGGAATGACACTGACAGATGGTAAAGAGCTGATGATATGAGTCACTGATGGATGGATTAGAAATTCAAACTCCGACATGGGCTGACCCGGACAATTCCCGGGACTCAATGTTTGGTGTCAAATATGCGTTTCTCAGCAAAACAAATTCATTCATGTGCACCATCGATCAACGAGGCTGCAGGTCTTGAAATGCTGCCTGTGCATCCTGAGCTAGTAAGGAATACATTTGAGACTGCCTTCCGGCATAGCATGCATGACCCGGAAGTGTTTCAAACAATGATTCCTGCATCCGGGCACCCCATTGGTTGCCTTCCACAAGAAAAAGTTGCACGTCCAATCCATCTCTGATTTGCACCAATGATATTTCTTCCATCCATCGATCCCGTAGTGCCTTTGCCCAAGCCAATGAACTCGGTAAACTTGGGATGGGTCCTGTCAGCTCACCACGGAATATATCAAGCATGCCCGAAACTCACATTCCTCATCCACGAATTTTTCTGGACCCTCCATGTCGACTTCCACTGACCAGAACCAAGCGAGGGACTCATTTCGCTGACCTCGGGCGTTTGGATGCCGATGCAGTGCTGATTTTGAGCTGCTCGCGAAGCAGGGGTTTGTATTTCTGAAGCTGGTCTGGCCCCGGCTCAAGTTGTATCATTTGCTTCCTGGTTTTTTGTATATATACTGGCATGTAGGGATACTGCCTGCTGCACTGATGTCACCTGGGACCACGCTCGAGTTTTTAGGGCTTGAGATTTGGCTTGCCTAACTGTTTGTTCGGAACAGGATAGCCTTGTTGCACAAGTGAATGCGGAGATTGTGCAGGGCATCATTGGCCTGCCCTTCACGAAGCGACATCTCCAACGGAATCAGATCCTCTGCCATACAGCGTCTGCAATGTTCAACCCCGAGGTTTGATGGCAATGGAATTATGGTGAGCTCAGGGGAGTTTGTCCATGCATCAGATGTCTCGGTGAAATCTGCCGGGTCATCATCGATATCATCAAGAATATCTATGTTCAAGTCGTCAGGATCGTCATCTGCATCAAATCCCTCTCCCAGATGCGTAAGAGCAGACCGAGTGAATTCATCTATCTGGCCTTGGATACGATCGCGTTGCCGGGCGATATCTAATCTCTGTGTCTCCTCGATCGTCTTCCAATTCTGCGGACCTCGATGAGCAATGCAATTTGAGCCTCTTCAATTGCCAACCCAATGGATATCCATGTTGCCACAGATCTGCGAGAGGGTGCTGCATGACGGGCATTACCCGCTTCTAGTAGTCTAAGCTCGATCTCCTTTTTGCTTGGTGCTAAGTGAAAAATGAATGCGGAGCTCCACGGAGACAAAGAATGTTAACTTACCCTTCTTGATATTGATTTCATATAAATCCATCGCCGCAGGATCCCTGATTCTCTTGGACTGAGCGACCATCTCGCTGGCTAACCATTGTGTCTTTAAATTGCCGGGTGCAGCTTCATCAAGTCTGTCGAAAGCCTTGCCACTTTCGGCGATGCCATTCTTCGCCAGCTTGTATTTCCGGCAAAGAGTCCTTTTCATGCGGATCATCTTGCAGAAATTGGAATCGTTCATCTGATAATCAAGACATTCCTTTCGGTGCGGGGATGACATTCCCCGAGCGGCAGGGGAAATCAGGTTGAGACGCGCCCATAGGGTCTCCATGATCTCTCCATCAATCCGGCCAATGCCTTCAATAAAATTCGAAGCATATCGGACATAGCAACTGTCCTGATGTCCATGCACATGCCACAACCCGATTCCAGGAATGATGGTCAGTTCCGGTACCATGTCAAGGTATCGGCTTCGATCCACCCGAACACGAAAGTGCTTGTTGTATTGACAATTGATGTCATAGAAGGTGACAGCCCTGGTAATGCCTTCCATGTTGTGCTGGGCAGCCTCACAAATGGCGTAGTCCATGTTCATTTGTCTGCAAATGATGCATGGTCAACTAGTGAATGTCGATTGGCATGTTTGGCTTGCCTTTCCCCTTTCTGAAAATCAACCATCGAGTGAGGGACAAAGCACCCATGCCGGGCGCAGGCAACTCCCCCGATTCCTGTGGACTCGAGCTTGTGCCGCGCCGCATTTGCTTGATTGACCGCCCGGTGATTGTTGCAGCTCGATTTTTCCACCGTGTCAGCAGCCTCCGCAAGATGCATGTTATACCTGTCCTTTCCGACCATGAATCCAAGCCCATCTGAAAGCCAAACTTCATCGAGGGGATTAATGGGATGCAGGTGTTCAGCTTTGAAATTTCCGTCCATCACAAATGACCGGGTGTATTTCCAGCTTGGAGTTCTTATCATCGCCGAGTTCACTTCGGTATTGAACATGACTCACTCATCAAGTGATTCATCCCCTGACAAAGATACATTAATCCCAGGCTGAGGACATGCCGGGCAAAATAATGCAAGATCTCCTGCGTTCGGGATGTCAGAACGATGGCCATAGCCATGCCATTTCATGGTCTTCAACTGCCTCCACTGTCGAGCGACTCTCATGAGCTCTCTGTATCGATCCTTGCCACGGCCTGTGTCAACATCATGTCCTTTAGATGAAGCACAAATAGCATTACCGGAACAAGGTGTGGAAACATGCTCGAGGTCATTCGCCGGAGCTTACTGTAATAGTTCATTGCGGAGGTGCCGCATTCAAGGTTGTCCAATAGAAAATCATCCAGCACTCCGAAGGTAAACACGGTCTTCGGCCTGTTAAACGATGCAGGGAAAAATCCATGCCGAAACATTTGAATGTCCGGACTCATGGCATTTGGACAATCACAGCAGCGAACCTCGAGGCGGTGAACTCCGGACTTGTCAACGATGACCATGGTGTTTTCCTTCGGCTGGAACTCAGGTCCCGACACAGACGGAAGATCTTCGGGCTCAAGCTGGTCTTCAGGTTCATCTCCTTCGAACAAATCCCACCTATCTGTGAGCACCGGACATTGCTTGCCATCATGCCCGAGGTGTATGGTGAGTCCGACATGAGCGAGACAACTCCGCTCGAAGAATTGACCATTCCATTGACTGATCCAGTGGAAAGGATTGCAACGATGTTGACTCCTGCAACAGCCCGTGCAATAGAGAGGCTCGCCAAGACAATCTTGACATTTGTAGACCCCATCCTGGTGGCAGATGATGCATCTCCTGTCTTCTGGTGGAGCTTCTCGATCCAGGAGGTGATGCAGATATGATTCCTGCCTTGGCAGCCATTGCCTGAGGTAGTCATTTTGACTCTGCATTTTTTATATTTAGCTATAGTTTGAATGACACTCCAACATTTAACATGAACTTGCCATGGTTTTTGGGAGTTGCAATGGCTCAAATGAGCCTTGGTCTTGCTCGTAAGTATTGTCAGGAAAGTCATCCCAAGGAGGTGGTGCCTGAACAGGCTGAAGTGTTGGTGATTCTGGGGGAGAGTGAGGCATGGACCTGTAGGCTCGTCGTCTTGTGCTTGCAAGTGGGACCTTGACCCAAATCTTTCTACCTTTGCTGCCCCTTGCTTCTACCCTGTGGGATTTTTGCAATGGGGTGCATCTACCTATCTTCATCTTATTTTATAATGCTAATGTTGCAAGCAAAGCATCTGCTCAGGTGGAATGAATTTTTATTACATTGTGGTGTCATACTGTCCTGCCGACTCATTACAAATTTATGTCCATTTATGGCTTCGGGACCAATATAGCTCAATTAAGCTACTGTTAGGCTTTTGTCAAAGATCAACTTCTGACAATTCGTTCATACTTCCACCTTGCTTATCCTCAGCCCATTCTGCAATTTGATTCACCATGGCAAGGACGGGTCATTCCACTCACTGACTTCCGGCAGAAATAGGGCACGTCAACCACAGACACAGAAGCTCACGGAAAACGAAATTTCGGAGTTGAAGAACTACCTTCCTGAGTGGACCGCGGCCAAAAGGGGTGAGAAGCGAGGGGTTTTCACTGCAATTGCCAGGGCAGCCAGGTTGTTTGCTCCTAAAGTCGACCAAGGACAATGGAAAAAGAGGAAGCAGGTGATGCGTCTTCGTTGTGTTGAAAAACTACAATTTTAACATCTTATTCTTCCATCAACTCTCAGATGTATAAGACTTGGTTGTTCAACAACAAGAAAAGGAAGGAAAGGAAGGACATGATAAAGTATGGGAGGAAATGGACGCCTAGGATGGTGGTCTACCAGCAGAAGCGCGAAGAGGTGCTAAAGAGGATTGAGGACGAGTCCGGGGCAAAGCCGGGAGATCCCGGTATGTTCAAACATTATCAGGGGGCTGTGAAGAGAGTCATGGCTGAATTGGACGATGACGAGTTGGAGAAGGCAAAAGAAACAGCGGAAGAATGGTCAAACAGCTTTCCTCCTCCGGAGATACAAGCAGAAGTTGCTCGTAAGAAGGGACCGGCATATATGGAGCACTTTTCGAAAGAGATGTGGAGGCAATGCGGGATGAGAGTTTTTGTGTTGTCAGCTTGGAAGAATGAACAGGGAGAGGTTCTGTTCGGGATGTAAGTCAATTGTGTCCGTCATCGCCGATCTTGGATCTCAATATATGTGTGCAGGCATGATGATAATGAGGCATTAGGAGATGGGGACAGCTTCATGAAGACAAAGGACTGGGAGGACATTGAGCCAGTATGGCAGGAGTACGCCCAGGAACAGTTCGGTGAGTGTTTGAACTTTGGATGCAAGAATGAATTGTTGATCATCACAATGATAGGTGCCGGGGCACAGGACGGAGGACGACAGGTCAAGGGAGGTCGCAAAAGAGTCAGAAAACCAGCTTTTGAACTCGACACAGATGGAAATGGGATGCCGTTGCTTCCAGACATCACGGAAACAAAACTTGAGGAGAAGAAAGCCATAGTCAGGGCGTTTCTTACATCGCACTACAGTGAGTCTTTCGTGGCAACATCCGAGATGTTGCTGAATGCGTGGACACAGGAATATGTTCCGGGAATGACAAGGCTGTCGTGCCATGGAGTGCCCTCGTACAAAGTCAGGATGACTTTGTGGCAAGGAAGTATCTTCCGGCGGATATTGACCTGAAGGAGCCTTCGAAGTTGCAAAACTGGGACACAACGGCCTTGCTCAATTTCTGGTATGCTCAGCAGGAAACAGGAAAAGATTCAACATTCCTGTTCAAAGCATGGAAGAACAAGGATGGGGACATGGTACCATCTGTGGTATCCGGCAAGTCGCCATCGCGTCTGACTCGTCAAGTGAGAATGCAGAAGAGTGGAACTCTCCGAAGGCCCCGGGATCCATCAACCGAAGCCGAGAGTGATACCGACAGTGAAACTCATGACAAGGAGGATGACATTGATGATGACTCGGCTGATGGTCGATCCCCACTGAAGAAACCCAGACAAATAGCACACCCATCTTCAGCACCCAAGGAGACAGAAGTTCCATGTTCAATGCCGGAGCCTCGCCCGGCCAGGCCGGCCAAGGCAGGTGCACTTTTGACATCACGGATGGGCGACCTCCTGGCCGGGTTGACTGAGGAAGTGGAAGAGAGGAACGCATCGCCGGAACCAAGGAGTATACAGGGCAAGAAAGCTGTCATTGAACCATCCGCAAGGACCACCCGGAGTAAGTCTCAAAAGCCGGTAGAGAGTACACTTCGAGTAACCAGGGCAAGGGGAAGGAAATAATGTACATATACCAAACTGCCCCCATGTTTACCACATTTTCATCATTTGTCACACTTCTCAAAACACAGTGTCCCACTTCCAAAATGTTGAATCCTAAGCACCGAGTTCCGGACGAATCCTGATCACCGAGTTCCGGACGACTCCCGATCACCGAGGTCCGGCACCCAGGTATCAATCATTGGTAGTTGGTATTAGAGATTAGGGTTTGTGCATCATCTAAAATAATTGGAAATGTCATTGTTATACATGAAAAATTCAGTGGTTCACATGATGTAAGTATGTGAATGAATATCCAAATATTACGAAACCTGATCACCGAGTTCCGGATGAATCCCAATCACCGAGCTCCGGACCCGGGAATCAATAATTGGCTGTTGGAATGTGACAATTGGGTGTGTGCATCATCTAAAATCAATTGGAAATGTCATTGTTATACATGAAAAATTCAGTGGTGAACATGATGTAAGTATGTGAATGAATATCCAAATATTTACATATGGGGTTGATCATCACACTTTTCAATGAGGGTATCTAATACAAGCAGCAATTCAGAGCTCATCTGTTTGGCCCTTTGCAACCTCCGGAGGTCCATATCAGCTCTTCTGAGTTTGTCGGATGTGTCAGCCCAAGCCACTCGGAATGGTCGGTCAGCCTCGAGGAGTTGATGTACGGTAGGCTCCGGAAGATGGCCATGACGCTGTTGGTAATGGTCCAGGCGATCCAGAATTGATTCAACTTCAAGAAAATTAGCAGAAAGATACATGATGAACAATTAAATACTCACATTCTGTTTGATCATATGACCCTAGGGGCATGAACTCCCTAAGCATGGCACGCAGGTCTTCATTGCTGAGTTCCGGTATGGGGGACTGACATTTAGGAGGTGTTGCATGTGCTTGGGACATCACATCAACAATAAAAATGAGATGGTATGAATGAACTCACCTGGAATTGCTATTCCTGGGATAGCCGGAGCATCAATCTCAACATCAGCACATTCCGGTGCTTCATCACAATCAATAAGATCATCATCAGGCCCTAGGTACAAGTCCGGATCGTTGAACAAAGGCAGTTCCTCAGGCTGAGCCGGGCATAAATGATCTGGATGGATTGAATGAACATCCACAGTTGGATTATCTAAATGTGAATGAGAAACCTACCAGGAACTGCATCCAAGACATCCGGAACACCTGATGACCCAGAATCATAGTCGATCTCATCATCCGGCCCAAGGTATACATCTTCACATGGATCTAATAAATGTCCAGTCAATTGTAAGATACACTCAAAGCAACACATACCTGATGAAATCCGGGACTCAGTCTCATCATCCGGCCCAAGGTATACATCATCCAGTGCATCTGGTCCATCTCCGGTCAATTGAGAGCTGTACTGAAAGCACAACATACCCAGTGAAATCCGGGAGTCGGTTGAGTCATCCACATCCATTGAGTTGTATTCAGTGACCGGAGGTTCATAAAATCTGACTGCTGGTTGAGATCTCATGATGTCTGATCAACTGATCAAACTGATTGATAACTGATAACTTCGAAGTTCAACACATGGCTGGCAATGGCCGAAAGTTGAACCATGACCAAACAAAGACAAACAATCAACGCTTATCAAGATTGTCCTTCAATTGTCTGGTTTCTTTTGAAACTTCATCCAGTGATCACAGATTTCAAACTTATCTCAAGCTTTCACATCTTTCAAGTCAATCCAAATGTCTACTTCAGTTGAAACCTCTTTGGCCAGTCTCAAGGCAACCACTGCTCAGATTGTGGGCATCATCGCCGGGGCTCGGCTCATGCCTGCCGGCACTGGCCAAGCCCACCTTGCTCTGACAGCACAAGTCACTAATCTTGTGGTAAGTACCATTCATGTGTTAATTTTACTTTTGGTTTTTCTAAGATCTGGGTAGGCTGAGATGTCGGGAGCATGAGAAAGGGCCTTACATGCCCGGCATCATTGCATCCTGCTCCAAGGAGTTGATGAGAGTCAGGTCCATGACTCCCCGGGTGTGGCCCAACTGGCACAGCATCGGCCATGACGACCCCCGGGTGTTGAAACACTCCTGGCGCAGCAAGATTCGCGCCTGGGAGGCTTTAGGTGACCATTCAGGTGATCTCCCTGTCATGCCTAACCCTTCCATTGGCCCAATCACTGTGGACCTTCCCTCCCCACCCGTCGTCGCCGGCAATGTCGCTGGTTCTTCCACCCACGCCACCTCCGAGCTCCGGGACAAAGGAAAAGGTAAGGCGGTTGTTGCTGACCCAGAGCCGGAGGTGGAAGGGAGCAGGAAGAGGAAGTCCCCCATGATGTCTGGACACTCTTCCTCACCTCCGAAGTCGGCCAAGAAGGGTCGCAAGCGGGTCAAGGCAACTCGCCATGTGAAGCAGAAGGTGCTTGTGGAGTCGGAAGATGATGAAGACACAATTGTTCAGGTATGTCGTCCAGCTCATTGTTTTCATTCTCTCAATTTTCTGTAGCCTATTTCGAGTGGAGTGCCGGCGCTCAACGTTCCCCGGCCTTCCACAATTGGTGTAGGGACGCCTCATTCCCCTCGTTCACCACGTTCCCCAAAGAAGCAATTGTTTGGTCCTGCTTCAGTAAGTAATATTTAGTTGTCCGGCACTTGGAAAAATGCTTATATATCATCAGCTCATTGCCGGCAGTCCACCCAAGGTGATGGTGAGTCATGATTCTTTGTCCGGACCTCCCGCCTGTACTTACCCATTGTCAGGCCACCTCCGGCAGTCTCCGGAGGTCGTCGAGACCCCCAGGCAATGTCCAGCACTCCGGCTGAGGAACCTGCAGTCATGGATACAGGTGATATTCTCATTCCCGGCCCAGTGAGTACTCTAATGAATTCCAATGAGTCCATCAACTAATGGAACCCACAGAACAACCCCTGCCATTATTGCACCCAGGAGAAGTGGCCCTGCGCCACTCGGTTGGACAGGAGGACCCGTGCCCCATGTTTGTCGTGCGTCCGCTGCGCCACCAAGAAGATCAAATGTGTCCCAGCATCCATGGGATCCCGCCAAAAGTATTCGAGGGAAGTCTACCACCCGGCAGGCTCGCTCCAGGACACCTTCCAGAGCTCCCTCCAATGCGCCGGCTGCCTCGCAGTCCAAAGCCGAACTTGCAGTCAATCTCGTGGCCCCTCCGGCACTCCAGCTGTCCCTGCTGTGACCACACCCAAGGCACAGTCCCGTGGGCGCAGCAAGACAATCACTGCCCCCAAGACACCTGCACCTGCATCAGCTTGTGAGTCACCCCAATTGTCTATGACCATCTGACCTTATCTTTCACTTAGCTATTCGTCTTCAAGCGCCCAGTGCCTCGTCCGGCACTCGATGTGCCCATGCCGGATCTCCATTCCATGGCAATTGCGATTCGGGATGGTGCCGCTCGAATTGCTCTTCTTGAGGCTCGTGTGGCGGAGCAGGATGGTAAGATTGATACCCTGCAACGCCTCCATGAGGGCCTTCGTCGCAAAGTCATGGACCGGCACCCTTCATTTCCACTTCCCGACTCTCCTGTCAATGCAACCTTTTTGCTTGATCAATCTGTCCCCCTGTCCATCTCACCCCTCCCATCTGCACTTGCTCCCCTCATTGACTTGGATATGGCAGGAATGGAGCCTCCGTCTCCGAAAGTCCAGCCTGCATCTATCATTGAGGGTCTCATATTTGAGCTGAGCCAGATTCAGCCTGAGGGTCCACAAACGTCCGGCGAACTTGTGGACCCAGATGATCCGGGCAACCTTGTCCAGAATATGATTCTGATGATATGGATGTTGAGGTGAAGGTTGAACCCTCTGCTGATGAGGGTGAAATGGCTACATAATTGTATGTTCATAGATGTATATACAATGTTTGAATGAATGTCAGTGCTGGATGCCAAGTCCGGAAATCCGGAACTGGACAATGGAGATTCACAATTGATATTTCGCGACTTCCAGATATCCGGCTACCTGAAACACAACACACAATTTAAAGAATTTGAAACATCTCTGTCGAGTTACCTTGTGCCGGGTGCCGGGTCACATTGTGAAACATATCATTCCATATATCTTAAGTGCCGAACCCCGGACCCCAGGACCCTGGAGTTGGGACTCATCACCATGTGACAGATATCGATCCACATATTTGATGTGCTGAACCCCGAACTCTGGCACTCGGGAGTTAGAACAATATGAGGCAATACAAAGATATTGATTGACACATGTTCAGTGCCGAACCCCGAACTCCGGCACCCGGCACTCGGGACTCGGGCCTTGGAACTTATAACAATGTGAAAGATGTCATGCACATTTTCTATCACTGACCCCCGAACCCCGGCACCCGGGAGTTAGAAACATGTGAGGCAATACCAAGATATTGATTTACACGTGGGGAGTGCTGAACCCCGAACTCCGGCACCCGGCAGTTGGGAATCTGGACTCAGGACTCATAACCATGTGAAAGATATCATCCACATATTTAACCACCCAACCCGAATCCCAGCACCTGGGAGTGAGAACAATGTGAGTCAATACAAAGATATTGATGTACACATGTTGAATGCCGAACCCCGAACTCCGGCACCTGGCACTTGGACTGGACTCGGACTTGGTACTCATAACAATGAGACAGATATCGATCCACATATTTTAACCCGAATGCCAACCCCGCCACCCGTGAGTTAGAACCATGTGAGGCAATACAAAGTTGAGTCCCGAATCACGATCACCGAGTGCTGGGTTACCATGTGAGGCAATACCATGATATTGATTTACACATGTTGAGTGCCGAACCCCGAGCTCCGGCACCCGGGAGTTAGCACAATGTGAGGCAATACCATAATATTGATTTACACATGTTGAGTGCTGAACCCCGAGCTCCGGCACCCGGGAGTTAGCACAATGTGAGGCAATACCATGATATTGATTTACACAAGTTGAGTGCCGAACCCCGAGCTCCGGCACCCGGCACTCAGTGTTCGGCACTCAACTTGTGTAAATCAATATCATGGTATTGCCTCACATTGTGCTAACTCCCGGGTGCCGGAGCTCGGGGTTTGGCACTCAACATGTGTAAATCAATATCATGGTATTGCCTCACATTGTGCTAACTCCCAGGTGCCGGAGCTCGGGGTTCGGCAGTCAAAACAATGTGAAAGTCCTCGATCCACATATTGTATGTGCCAAACCCCGAACTCTGGCACCCGGCACTCGGGACTCGGGACTTCCGAGCTCCGGCACCTGGCACTCGGCACTCGGGACTTGGTACTCATAATGTGAAAGATCTTGAGCAACATATTGTCAGTGCTGAACCCTGAACCCCGGCACCCAGCACTCGCGACTCGGGACTCAGAACAATGTGAGGCAATAGACACCTATTGATCCACAAATTCTAAGTGCCGAACTCCGAACTCCGAAATCTGGTAGTCTACTATTTAGGGGTTCATGGTTCAGTACTCGGGCTTTTGCACTTGAGACCGAAAACAATGTTAGGCAATCAAATGACTTTGATCCACACATTTTTGGTAGATATCTTTTTCATCTCAAATCTCCAATCTCGAGTGCCGAACCCCGAATCCCAAAATCCAGTAGTCTACAATTTCGGGGTTCGGTCCTCGGGACTCAGACACATGTCAGGCAACAACAAAACTTTGATCCACACATTTTTGGTAGATGTCTGTTTTGTCTCGAATCTCGAGTTTCTAGTTTCTAGTTTTGGTACTCTGCACCTGCACCCGGCACTCAGCACTAGATGACTCCACACATGGACTTTAAATCTTTCACCTTGTGTGTTGTGTTTCGGGTGTCCGGGTATCTGGAATTCAGGAAATCTCTAGTTTGCATCTCCAGTTTCGAGTTCCTGGATTCGGGACTTGGTACCCGGCACCCGGCACCTCAATTATCGATGAATGTCAGACATGATGAATTCAGGTTTTCGTGCTTCAGGGTTTAGATTTTGGTGGTTGATGGTAGGTATATGCACTCATAGGGTGCATGTATCCTATGTGTTTGATTCTCTGGTGGCTACATCAGCTGTACGTCTTTATGATACATATCTAGGCCCACCCATATACATATGTAATATATTTTACCTCGGCCCACCCGTCTATGTAATATTCTCTCACCTCGGAAGGTATACATCATCCAGTGCATCTGATCCATCTCCGGTCATTTGAAAGCTGTACTGAAAGCAGAACATACCTAGTGAAATCTGGGACTCGGTTGAGTCATCCACATCCATTGAGTTGTATTCAGTGACTGAAGGTTCATAAAATCTGACTGCTGGTTGAGATCTCATGATGTCTGATCAACTGATCAAACTGATTGATAACTGATAACTTCGAAGTTCAACACATGGCTGGCAATGGCCGAAAGTTGAACCACGACCAAACAAAGACAAACAATCAATGCTTATCAACATTGTCCTTCAATTGTCTGGTTTCTTTTGAAACTTCATCCTAGTGATAACAGATTTCAAACTTATCTCAAGCTTTTCACATCTTTCAAGTCAATCCAAATGTCTACTTCAGTTGAAACCTCTTTGGCCAGTCTCAAGGCAACCACTGCTCAGATTGTGGGCATCATCTCTGGGGCTCAGCTCATGCCTGCCAGCACAGGCCAAGCCCACCTTGCTCTGACAGCACAAGTCACTAATCTTGTGGTAAGTACCATTCATGTGTTAATTTTACTTTTGGTTTTTCTAAGATCTGGGTAGGCTGAGATTGTCTGGGAGCATGAGAAAGGGCCTTATATGCCCAGCATCATTGCATCCTGTTCCAAGGAGTTGATGTTGATGAGAGTTAGGTCTATGACTCCCCGGGTGTGGCCCAACTGGCACAGCATCGGCCATGACGACCCCTGGGTGTTGAAACACTCCTGGCGCAGCAAGATCCATGCCTGGGAGGCGTTAGGTGACCATTCAGGTGATCTCCCTGTCATGCCTAACCCTTCAATTGGCCCAATCACTGTTGACCTTCCCTCCCCACCCGTCGTTGCCCGCAATGTTGCCGGTTCTTCTACCCATGCCGCTCCTCAGATCTGGGACAAAGGAAAAGGTAAGGCGGTTGCTGCTGACCTAGAGCCAGAAGTGGAAGGGAGCAGGAAGAGGAAGTCCCCCATGGCGTCTGGACACTCTTCCTCACCTCTGAAGTCGGCAAAGAAGCAAGGCAACAACTCACAATGTGAAGCCTAAGGTGTTCGTGGAGTCGGAAGATGAGGAAGACTCAATTGTTCAGGTATGTTGTCCAGCTCATTGTTTTCATTCTCTTAATTTTTTATAGCCTATTTCGAGTGGAGTGCCGGTGCTCAACCTGCCCTGGCCCTCCACAATGGTGGTAGGGACGCCCCATTCCCCTCGTTCACCCCATTCCCCTCGTTCACCCCATTCCCCAAAGAAGCAATTATTTGGTCCTGCTTCGGTAAGTAATATTTAGTCGTCCGGCACTTGGAGAAATGCTTATATATCATCAGCTCATTTCCGGCAGTCCACCCAAGGTGATGGTCAGTCATCATTCTTTGTCTGGACCTCCCGCCTATGCTTACCCATTGTCAGGCCACCTCCAGCAGTCATCCGGAGGTCATCAAGACCCCCCAGGCAATGTCCAGCACTCCGGCTGAGGAACCTACAGTCATTGATACAGGTGATATTCTCATTCTCGGCCCAGTGAGTACTCTAATGAATTCCAATGAGTCCATCAACTAATGGAACCCACAGAACAACCCCTGCCATTATTGCACCCAGGAGAATTGGCCATGCACCACTCAGTTGGACAGGAGGACCCTGGACCCAGATGATCCGGGCAACCTTGTCCCAGAATATAATTCTGATGATATGGATGTTGAGGTGAAGGTTGAGCCCTCTGGTGATGAGGCTGAAATGGCTACATAATTGCATGCTGATAGATGTATATAAATTGTTTGAATGAATGTCAGTGCTGGATGCCAAGTCCGGAAATTTGGAACTGGACACTGGAGATTCACAATGGATATTTCGCAAATTCTGGATATCTGGCTAACTGAAACACAACACACAATGTAAAGAATTCGAAACCTATCTGTCGAGTCACCTTGTGCCAGGTGCCAGGTAACAATGTGAAACATATCAATCCATATATCTTAAGTGCCGAACCCCGAACCCCGGCACCTGGGACTCGGGACTCATCACCATGTGAAAAATATTGATCTACATATTTTAAGTGCTGAACCCCAACCCCTGGCACCCGGGACTCGGTACCTGGGACTTAAAACAATGTGAGGCAATACAGAGATATTGATTCACATGTGTTGAGTGCTGAACCCCAAACTCCGGCACCTGGCACTCGGGACTCGGGACTCATAACAATGTGAAAGATCTCGATGCACATATTTTAACACCGAACCCCGAACCCCGGCACCCAGGACTTAGAACAATGTGAGGCAATACAAAGATATTGATTCACACATGTTGAGTGCCAAACCCTAAACTCCAGCACCCGGCACTCGAGACTCGGGACTTGGTACTCATAACAATGTGAAAGATGTTGATCCACATATTTTAACACCGAACCCCGAACCCCGGCACCTGGGAGTTAGAACAATGTGAGGCAATACAAAGATATTGATTTACACATGTTGAGTGCCGAACCCCGAACTCCGGCACCCAGCACTCAGGGATCAGGATTTGGGACTCATAACAATGTGATAGATATCAATCCACATATTTTATGTGCCGAACCCTGAACTCCGGCACCCGGCACTCAGGACTTGGGACTTGGTACCCATAATGTGAAAGATATTGATCAACATATTGTCAGTGCTGAACCCTGAACCCTGGCACCCAGCACTCGGGACTCAGGACTCAGAACAATGTGAGGCAATAGACACCTATTGATCCACACATTCTAAGTGCCAAACCCCAAACTCTGAACTCCAGTAGTCTACTATTTAGGGGTTCAGGGTTCGGTACTCGGGCTTCTGCACTTGAGACTGACAAAAATGTTAGGCAATAAAATGACTTTGATCCACACATTTTTGGTAAATATCCTTTTCATCTCAAATCTTGAGTGCCGAACCCCAAATCCCGAAATCCAGTCGTCCACAATTTCGGGGTTTGGTCCTCGGGACTCAGAAAAATGTCAGGCAACAACAAAACTTTGATCCACACATTTTTGGTAGATGTCTGTTTTGTCTTGAATCTCAAGTTTCTAGTTTCAGTACTCTGCACCCGCACCCGGCACTCAGCACTAGATGACTCGACACATGGACTTTAAATCTTTCACCTTGTGTGTTGTGTTTCGGGTGTCCGGGTATCCAGAAATCAGGAAATATCTCGTTTTAATCTCCAGTTTCAAGTTCCAGGTTTTGGGACTTGGCACCTGGCACCCGGCACCTCAATTATTGGTGAATGTCAGACATGGTGCATTCAGGTTTTCGTGCTTTGGGGTTTAGATTTTGGTGGTCCATAGTAGGTATATGCACTCATAGGGTGCATGTATCCTATGTGTTTGATTCTCTGGTGGCTACATTAACTGTATGTCTTTATGATACATATCTAGGCCTACCCATATATGTAATATATTTTACCTCAGCCCACCCATCTATGTAAAATTCCCTCATGTTGGCCCACCCATCTATGCAATAAATATTTTACCACACCCTCGGCCCACCTGTCTATGTAATACACCCCACATCAGCCCACCCATATATGTAATATTTCCCCACATCAGCCCACCTGTCCATGTAATACACCCCACGTCAGCCCACCCATATATGTAATATTCCCTTACCTTGGCCCACCCATCTATGTAATAATATTTGCCTTACATCTCTCTTCAGCCCAGCTGTCTATAATATCCTACTCTACATATTACCCAGATGGGCCCACCATCTCTGTCGGTGATGATATCCCCCCAGCCCATCCGTCAACATCAGAAATCATGTTTCCCTCAGCCCACCCATCTCTCTTGAAAATAAATTCTCCTGGCCCACCTGTCTCCATTGGAAATAATATTCTCCCTGGCCCATCCATCAACATCGAGGATATACATACATAACCTCAGCCCATGGTCCACTGGCCCGTCTTTGATGGGATATTATGTGGGTCAGGTGACCCGTATAGTACGGAGTGTGTCACTGAAGGGGCTCTTAGGTGTGGTAATAATTTCACCAACGCATGAATTGGTATGTCCTGCCTATCCTTGGTTTTCAGTCACTTGATGGTTACATGTCCAAGGCTGTACAAATTTTCGATGTCTTGCATTCCATTGGAGCTTTTCATACATTTTCTGCAGGGCTCCTGATGGGCGGGAAAAATATAAAGTATGAGAGGGAGCGGCTCGCTCACATGAATATTCTGGTCACCACACCAGGTCAACTGTTGCAGCACGTGGATCAGACATTTGGCTTCAAGTGTGATAACTTGCAAGTTCTCAGTAAGTTCCAGACTGTGCAAGATTCACCAAGGATTAACCATGCTCATAAAGTTCTGGATGAAGTGGATCACATACTAGACATGGGATTTGCCAAGACATTATCTGCATTACTTGCTCACCTTCTGAAATCACACCAAACTCCACTTTTCTCAGCTACACCAACTCAGTCTGTGTCACAATTAGCTTGCTTGAGTCTCGAAGACCCTGTCCTCATTGGTGTGGATGGAGCTGGCAGCTCATTGGCTATTCCCCGCTCCCTTGCACAGTACTACTCCATCTGCACATTGGACAAAAAGCTTGACATCCTGTGGTCATTCATCAAAACTCACCTACACTCCAAGGTCCTCATCTTCTTGTCAACTGGGAAGCAAGTTTGTTTCATTTTCAAAACTTTTGCAAGATGCATCCTGGAATCCTGCTACTACATCTGCATGGAAAACAGAAACAATCTGCCAGACTAATGATGTACACCTGATTTACATCCCCTCAACACACAGTAATATTTGCCACTGACATAGCTCCATGCGGTATAACAAACATACCGGCGCTGGCCTCAAAAACCCTATCTTTTAGCACTCGTCTCATGTCTATAGGAGTTGCCACTTGTCCATGGCCGTCTTACCCCTTTAGCATTGCTGGCAGCATCCCATGCTTACCACACACCGTCCCGACTGCCACACCATGTTCCATGTACCGATGTCCTTCCATGTCCTTGCCGAGTCCACATAGCTCCATTTGGTGCATAGTTTGTTTTATGTTCATTATCACTGATTCCACGGCAAGTCTTATTACATGTTGCCTTGTGCCGCAGCTGCCTCGCGCTATGTTTACATACAGCGGTTACTGTACTTGAGTGCCACTGATCTCGCCTAGAGCATTCTGAGTACATACAATTTAGGATATAAGCACCATGTACCCCGCACAATACAGCACCTGATTGTACCTTACTTTCACCATACTATAGGTACAGGTCAGGATTAGTGTCTAGCTCCGGATCTACCCAGTAGTGGACTTAGTCTTTAAAGTCCTTTACCACTCATTAAACGATTATGCTCGTTCACCATTACCACTGGCACACCACTAGATTCTTGACCCCTATCTGACTGAACTTTACATGCACTGCTACTCTACTGCTGAGAGTACCATGGACTTCTTTACTGTTTCTTTGCACCGCTCGCACCTTACCACTACCGCAGACTTAATCGCTCATTATCACTCACTCCATGCTACGTCTACAAGCATTATCCCAACCATGGTAGCACCACTACATATGATGCTAGTTCCAGCAGCATCATCGCTGACCGCAGCAACTTACTGCTGACTACAACGCTATATTCGCACATTGGTTTGACTCGAACTTGACTATACTAACAGGCATCCTCCTTTAGGGTCGAATGCTCTTGCCTTGCGAGTAAAGCAGACTAGACAGAGCGCAAGACCACACATACTAACTTAGGAGGTAGTTTATCTACAGCCCAGGTTAGGTTGTATCTTTACAGCAGTTTGGACTTTCCTTCAGTTGATTGGGTTGTGCAAGTCAATGCTCTATAGGACGCTGACACCTACATCCATTGAGTGGGCAGAATGGTGCATTATGAGAGCTCCAGAAGTGGCTTGCTACTCCTCATGTCCAGCAAAGAAGCAGGCATGAAAGCCGCACTAGAGAAGAAAGGTATCAAGATCAAAAACATCCAGATTAGACCTAGCAAAACCCAGAATATACAACACCAACTCCAGAAGCTCTCTTTTCAGGAACCAGAAATCAAGTATCTCAGGCAATGTGTATGTCTCTTCTCTGTGTCTGCATAAGTTTTGCTACTCATCCAGAGGTTCAGGCCTTTGTATCCTATGTCTGTTCTGTCCACCTTTACAAGGATAGATCAATATTCGAAGTCAACAAGCTTCCTGTGGAGAAATTCACCAAGTCTTTTGGGCTGCTGGGCGCACCAGAGATCAAGTTTTTAAACAGAGAACTTGTAAAGAAACAAAAGAACTCATCTCGAATGGTGGCAGCCATTCAGGCCAAAATTGAAGCAGAGGCTAAGCAAGAGTCTTCTGATAATGAAGATGACTCCGAAGAAGCTGCTGTGTCGTCTGATGATGATGCGTTAAGTGACACTGCTCTTGCTCTGGACTCTGAGGTCAAGGATGATTCAAAGCTTCCCATATCTACTAAAGTATGTGACATTGCATTCCTTATATCTTACCTAACTCAGGTATTGCAGCCTGCACAGAATACGATCAAATATTTGAGCACAAAAATCAAAATATTCTTTCTGCGCACCACTCGAAATTGATTGATCATGGCGATGGAGTTGATGACAATGAAGACTTCATCATGCTCAAGCGTGAAAATCATGACTTATCTGACACTGACGCAAACCCGGAGATAGATCTATGGAAAAAACCTTGTCTCATCAACAACACTGCTTGTCATCGTCAAGGATTTAGATTTAACACCTGCCAATCTTCCAACTCACAAGTCTTGCTGACAAATGCCAAATAACAAACTGTAACTCTCAAAGCTGATACTCTGATTGAAGAGGTTGAGCTGAGCAGAGTCCTCTGCTCTCTTTGCAAGAAGTGGGTCCAGCTTCGACAAGACAGTTTTTACTGCGCTACCCCACCAGGGAAAGTATCTAGGTCGCCAGTGAGTATTTTCACCATTATCCTCATGTCTAATTTCTCATGTGTCTCTTTTCATTCTTTTAGTCAGAGGTGAGCTCAGAAAGCTGCAGAGATTAGAGTCAAAGGTGGCACATCCCAACCTGATGATGGATGTTTGACAAAAGAGGATGGGTCTGCCGAAGACGAACTAGTATTAGTAGATTTACAGTGGCTCAAAAAACTGTCCGCATGTTTTGGCATTTTTCACTATCTATAATATTGTGTGAGAACAAACAAATGCCTCAAAAACATGCTTATACCACATTGTAGTATGGCTTCAGGGCTTTCATTTGAGCCCTACACCGTGGGAATCGGTGGAGATATGGTGGAGATACAAGGCTCACAAAATGGTGACTCATGCGGACAGTTTTTTGACTCAAGTATTTTACAGTAATAACCAGGTATTCTAGTATTTTGTATGACCTCCCTTGGCTTTAATTACTGCCTCTATCCTTCTAGGCATACTCTCAATTAATTTCTGGCAATCCTCAGCTGTGATCTTCCCCCATTCCACTGCTACTCTCTCCCAAAGCTCCCATACTCCTTTAGGGGGGTTTTCATAGGCTTGAAGCTTTTTCTTGAGTGTTCCCCAGAGATGTTCAATGACATTGACATCAGGAGACTGTGCTGGCCAGTCAAGAACATTGATGTTATGTTCTTCAAACCATTCCCTAGCTCTTCTGGATGTGTGCTTGGGATCATTATCCTGTTGGAAAATGATATCTTCTTCATCAATCTCTGATTCTGCCAAGCTAGGCAGCAAGTGGTCATTTTAAATGTCCACATACTGCTCAGCATTCATCTTCCCCTCAACCTCAGCAAGCATTCCCACACCATTCCATCCCATACAGCCCCATACCATTAAAGAACCTCCTCCAAACTTGACAGTCCCATTAACCTCTCTGTCTGTTAGGCCATCTCTCTTCTTTTTCCATACATACACCTTCCCATCTGACCTAATCCTATTGATTTTGGTCTCATCTGACCATATAACACGCTTCCAGTCCTCTACAGTCCAGTGTTGATGAGCTAAGGCAAAGGCTAGTCTTCTCTGCCTATGTTTGATGGAGAGAAGAGGCTTTTTCTTCTTTGTTACTGCCTTGAGATGAGCTGCCTTGAGAACATTCCTCACAGTTTGTGAAGAGACAGGGGTAGTGATGGTGGAATTGATATAATGGGTGGCTTGGACAGCATTATCAGCCTTTCCTGTAGTGATATGTTGGATAATAGCCCTTTTGTCAGTAGAGGTAAGCTTGGATGGACGTCCTCCACAAGAGTTTTCCTTGTCTGGGTGGCTTTCTTTGATGAACTTGGCCACAGTGGACTTGCATACTCCAGTTCTAGAGGAAATTTGGTGAGCAGAGAGGCCAGCATAAGACAGAGAGAGGATATTATCTCTTTGAGCAGAGGAGATGGCTTTCATGGTGATTATGACTATGATACATGAGATATTCTGGTTTATATAGTTAGATATAGTCATAAAATAACATAATGACACCACTTTATAATTTATATAATAGTGGCATGATTTTTATGGTGTCATAAATAATGATTTATATAGTTTTAATACACACTCAAAAAACTGTCCACATGAGTCATCATTTTATAAGCCTTATATCTCCACCATATCTCCGCCGATTCCCACGGTGTAGGGCTCAAATAAAAGCCCTGAAGCCATACTACAATGTGGTATAAGTATGTCCTTGAGGAATTTGTTCATTCTCACACAATATCATAGATAGTGAAAATGTCAAAACATGCGGACAGTTTTTTGAGCCACTGTACTTGTATCTCACTATGTCAATAATTGCCCCATGACAATATCAGCATGCAGTTTTGTAACTTGATTACCATGACTGGCACCATCAGATCACATTACCCTAGACAGATCACGACTACGCCTGGTGACCATTTAGTATCAACATTACATGTATTTTGTAGCTCACAATTGCTGCCTGGTTGGCATTGCCAATGGTCATCGCAAAGTCCATAGAATTGCATGGATTTTGTAACTTATTGGTTATAGATGCAAATATCTATTGCAAAGTTCAGCTTAGATGACAGGTAACAATAACTGCTTATGTTTGGCAATCTATTACCCTAGACAGATCATGACTATGACTGACGGCTATTTAGTATCAACATTACATGAATTTTGTAGCTCATGATTGCTGCCTGGTTGGCATTGCCAATGGCCATCATGAAGTCCATCTTAGGCAAAGGATGACCACTATTCTGGAAAGCTGCTGGACTTCCTGCAACAGTTTATCTAATATATATCGCAGTTGCGAGACATGCATATCTTCATCAGCATTATTTTCCTCTTACACCCTCTTATCCCTTGATACCACTATGCTATGATTATTTATCACTTTATCTTTAGATATAATTCAGTGAACATGTGATCTGAATTTGCCATTTATATCTATAAAAACCTTCTTCTGGCCAGTTTCCTGATGGGCCTGGATCCTAAACATACCAGTGATAATTCAGGCTTAGTAAAGCTTTCACGTATCTCCTGGCGAGCTAATAGAGCTGCTTCCTCATCTTCCTGACAATGTATTTTTGCTGCTTGCTGACATTTCATTTTCAGTCGTGTCTTCTCTTCACTAGAGAAGTGGCAGTAGCATCAGCTACTTTCCTTGAACAAGATCGTTTGTAGGTACTGAGAGCCCCCAAGAGTCAAACTCTCGACGACAGCCCCTAATGTGTGGGCCATACAGAAGAAGAACAAAAAAATGTATATGTGAAACTGTGCTAGCATAGACAGTCTGGGGCAGGAAGACAACAAATTGTGATAAGAGAAAGAAAATAGTCATGTGACTCACTCGCGTCATTGATGCGTCTAAGCCAATAGCTAGCACTACACACAGTCAAGTCACCCCTACTAGTAGTGTGACTATAAGCCAGTAAAAATATTAATAGCAGTGAGAGGAGTTGAACTAGAGCTTTTTTGCAGAAAAACTTGGGAGTACATACACCATCAAACTAGCACTTGAGTTGTACCCCTGTCATTCTGGAAAATGCCGGATGTATATCTTTGTCCAAATCAGGACATGCCTCTTAGACACAATAACTCAGACAACAAAGGTAAGCATTAATTCACTCCAGATTTGATTTTATATCTACCACTGTAGTACAAGTATGAACAACCACGCTAATGCAAATGCAAATGGAGGAGCTGGAAATCAAGATGGAAACAGGTATCATCAGGTATGTTTCAGATTTTCTAACAATTACTACTCACCAATCATCTACAGATTCCTCCACATCTTTTGCAACTCATGCCAAGGCCTCACAACGTCACATTTATGATGTCCGAAAGGCAGCACATAAGTAACGACTCATTTAAGACTCACAACTCTGACATTTTTGAAGGAACTGATGTATGTTATGTGGGCCACTGCACAAGTCTGCGTGCGCTAACTGCTTGACCATCCCAATGTACCACTTCAGCCCAATCCTCAGCCTCCAATCTGGTCAGAAGAAACACACACTATGATGGTCCTCTGGATTGCAAGGGAGCACCATGTTTTTGAGATGGAGATGCAGGAGTTGGAGCATCTGCTGGGATTTAGAGGTGCACATGAGCAGATCCAGGTAAGACAGTTTGAAACCATGAAATTACACAATGGACTTACAAATATTAGAACCAGGCATGAAGAGGGGTGTAAATTTTAAGAGACTGAGGATGAGATTAAGCAGCTGTACATGTCGGACTCATGCAATGTAACACCAAATACTCCACATAGAGATTCTATAAAGTTGTTCCTACAGATTTTAGCTGTGTATCTTTTGGTCGCCTGGAAAATATAATATTAACATAGTCCACTTCATCAGGATGTTGAGACTCACCCTATTTCAGGCGGTGAGCCTGAGCACTAGGACAAGATAACCTTGCCATCAAATGTGGTGTTGATAGCTAGCAATAGGTACTTGGGCTGCTCAGGCAAAAAAGCTTTTCTCTGCTACTGACACGGTCCCAGTAAGCAGCAAACAAACAAGGGCAAGCAGGCACATGATGTACATGCTCCCCCCTTGCTTGCTTTAGGTGACACAAATCAGCCGTTGATAATCCACTGCTGAAAAAGTGAGGGCGCTCCTTCCTGTTGCTAGGGCTGCCTACACATGGTATTACTAGCCAAAGTATTGGCACATTTGTGAGATTCCAGCATATTAATGAATGACGTATGAGAATGGGATGGTGAAATTTGATGATTAGAGGTATTGAGAGACAAGTCGAGACTGATGTCAGAAGCTGTTTCCAGCGGACTTGTTTCATTGAATGATGCTACATTCACAGCACCTAGCTTAGCATGAGAAGTGCCTAGTCGGTCCTGTATATCATCCCCAGTTTTGCCTATAGCACCAAGCTTCAGCCTGGCAAAATCCCAGTTGAGTGATGGGTTTGGATCGATAGACTGTCCCAAACCATCTGGCCACCATCATCCAGCATTGTTTAGAACATTCTCAGACAGATGGCCAGATGTTTCAGTTTTTGACAAGTCTACGAGGTTTGTATGAACAGGCATTGCTAAATTGAAGCTACATGTGGGATGTAGGATAGAAGAAACAGTCGTGAGCCTTGCACAGATGTAATATTCTAAGTCTACTGGAACACATAAGAAGGCCATCTAAGTAGTGCATGGCTTACTTTGGCTGTGAAGTCTAAGTTCAAGTTGTGATCTTCAAGAAGACTTGGGGACCTACCAGGTGCACCTGTTGATTGTGCCCAAGCTGGAATGGGTTTTCTTAAACCTGATTCGCATGCAAAGTATAAATTGTGTGTGGGTGCAGTAGTAGCAGTGATCACTTTTTGCATTTGAATAATGAGAATTGTCAGCAGAGCAAAAACATGCTACAAATAATTTCACTCACCAGTTGATTAACAAGCTGATGAGCAAGCGATGATTGCTGGATAAAAATTTCTCATGAATTGCTGTATGAGAGAATAATCAAAGATCTGAGGGAAACGAGGTGTAGGATGTAGGTGATGCGTACCATCATGGTTTCCTGGATAGAATACAGGGGGGCACAAGCAGTGAATATCTAAAGAGAAATCATAAGATTAGTATAAAGAGTGAGACAAAATAAAACAAGGCATTAGGAAATTGTCAGTACCAAGATCAAGTGTTGAAGATAATAGCCAGAGGTAAAAAGCAGGGTACAAACTAGATCAAAGAGCAGGTATCACAGTAGTGTCAGTTACTACTGTGGCAAAACAGATACTCGAAGAAAGGTTGATTTCCGCTCACTGCAAAGCATAAGATAGACATGAAACCACTATTATTGCACTGAGTACATGCCATTTCGAAAATGGGCAGGCTTACCCTAGTGGAACATCTTGAATGGTTTGTACAATGTGTGAGAAGTGGCACCTATGAAGAGTACAACCAACAAAAAAAAAAAAAGACTAGATCACATGTCAGCTTACAGATCTCAGGTGGTATATAATCACGGAATGTTATATTTATCTAAATCTTTTCTTCTATGATCTTGTATTGACACATTCCCAATTAGAAATGCCACTACACACTCCATTATTGCACTAGTTCAGTGTAGTTACGTTCATGGAGAATTCAGGATCTTCCAACACATTTGATGCCTTACATCAATGATATCACATGAGTGTTGCATCCGAGGTACAATGTGTTATAATGGCAGTCAGTCATACCCAGCATACTATCTTCTGCAATGCCTTATGATTCTGACCAAAGGTTCAAACATAGCTCACCAGCATCTGATTGCAATGATGGCACATTACAAATCCTTGGCATCAAAGACTTAACTTCAGGAGAACCCAACTCAGAGGAATCAGAAGAAAATTACATCTACAGCAAAGTGTACTATGAGGCAAAAGCTGAACTACTGCTACGTCCTGATACTTGGGAGATATTGGATTCTCCAAAGCCGTTGTGACAGACAAACTCAGGCTGGGCTTAAAAAGGTAGTTTTTGCATGGTGTCTCATACTTGGACTTTCCTTACCTTGAGGTTCGCACTTTTGATGATTACATAAGCACCTTACCTTTCACTCTTTGCACCACCCAGGATTCTACTTAGTTCCAGTACTGTTAGCTCCTCTTTTGATTGAGTTCCTGGGCAGCTTACCATAGCTCCTCACTCATTTGAGTTCTTGTGTAGCTTTTCTCTCTGTAGCTTTTCTAGTTTGGCAGCTTTCATAGCTCACTAGTTAGCTCCTGGATACCTAGTTTTCTAAAGTGAACACTACCACTGTCTTTGACTGTTTCCTCTCTCCTTCCCTTGAGTTTTGGCTAGTCAGAAGCCCTTTGGGCTGAACATACTGCTCCCTGCTTCTTATACCTGTCCCCCCCAGGCAGGATTGTTTCTCTACACCATGATCCAAGTCACCAACACACGGTATGAGAGGAGACATCGAGCAGCTGGTGCTAGAGGTGCATAATATCTTTACTAAATGAATTGCACCAGTGACAACAAAATCAACTCAAATATTCTTCTCACCAGCACGAAAAATCTGCCATTGATAGTATTCCACAGACAGGTTTGAAGCGTGCATTGTCTTGCGCTTTTGATGATTGAATTTCCAGGACATGTCATTTGTATTTCTGAAAAGTCAACTCTGGTCACACAATCTCTGGATCTTGAATTCAGATGAGCCACCTTTCAAGCCCTTGACCCATATGCTTAGCAGATGGCAGCTTGACAGGCTTCATTTCAAAGAAAATTTGCATGGTCCATGACTATTTCAGCACACATTTCCTTCTTATTCCACCCTAAGTTGTTCACATCCAGCATTAGTCCAGGATGCTAATGGTGACAATAGAACTAGAATTGAAACTTTCCAGTTGACTTTTACTTTATAATCAATACAAAACATGAAATTGTGGACATCACTAATCCAAGTACTCAGAATCCAACTACCAGACATGTACTCACTGCCACCTTCCATTAGCTGATCACAACCTAGCTGCTAGTATCATGGTGCTTCTTACTTGCTCTGCCATATAAGTCTGCTGTGACCACTTCTACACATTTTCTGTAAGTTTCCATTTTTCATAATTGCTTCATAGCTCCAACTGATACAAACCCAAATATATCTAGAGATCGAGGTCACCCCCGGCATGGTAAAGAAATATTTAGTTTGAGCCAGGGCACAGCGAGCCATATAAAAAGGAAATGGCTGCATTAACAGCAAGCGTGTGAATGACATGTCCTCTAAAAACTACTTAGCAGTTTGTGGCAGGTGATGGTGTCTTCTTAGATAGATGATCTATAGATAAACACCTATAAAACCAAATATCTCCATGGTCAGTGATTCAGACAAATACCAATGACTGATAATGTGGTTGTACAGGGTGGCTGTTTATGTTCCCCAGGCTACGGTCAGCAAATGAGTCACTTTTGTGAGATCAGCAAACTCTTGGATGATGACAAAGATTCTCGAAACAACTAAACTTCAAAGAAAAACACAGAAGTTGAAAAAACTAAGAAACAGAAGTAACTGGCCGAATTACTCTCTCCAATGGAATGCAGGTGTTTTGCAACAATTGTGCTACCAAAATTTGTGGGAAGTTACAACAATCACCTTCTTAGACAAGCAGGTAGAATCCCCGGTCAAGACTAGTCACTACTTCAGAGATCTTCTAGCTTACTATTGAACCTGCTGCCAAGGAACTCACTATGAGTATTAAGCAGTTAGCAGGAACGGACATCCTTGGATTTCAATACCAAGTCCCCTTTCAATAACTAGAGTCTATCAGTCAGTGAAGACCTTAACTCAGTATCGCTACTCAGATGTGCAAGATAGAGTGTTGCTATCAACTTCTGAAGTCTCTCCCACTAAGCTACTCTGGCCTTAGATGGACTAAAGAGACAACACAAATATCAGAAACACAAGGACACTTAGCACCAACAAACTTTGAAAGAGAGAGAGAGACCAGTAATCAAAGAAAAAGAAGAAAAGAGAAAGATTCAAAAGAAACAGAAGCAAGGAAACAGACAACAGAGAAAAAAAACAGAGAGAAAGATGATGAAAGAAACTAGAATGAATTTGTCAAAGAAAAAAAATAAAAATTTGTTGTCTTGCTGGTTGTCAGACACAGTGAGCTCAAGGTAGTACTATCTCACAGAGTAGACTTCCAATCTTACTGTTGTTGACAATGTTCTCGACAGTGTACTGATAGAGCTGGTCATACTTCACTCTCAGTTATATTTCTGAGGGGAGAAATCTCTCTTTTATTGACAAAAAGGTGGGTCTTATATAGACAACATGAATGGCTATGCTACTGTTTTCCCACATTTTGTAGGGGTGCTAGCCTACCCTATTTATTGAATATTGTCATAGTTGATGTGTAATATGCTCAAAAGGTGTGAGAAGAAGTCATGTGGGATATTGATGGCTATGCATAAATTTGAGATCAGGTGACTATTAGTGGCTATCCTAGGAGGAATATCAATTATGTAATATTTGAAGCGTAAATTTGCACTTTTTGTAGATGCATAGAAATGACGCGAGTGAATCATTGTTACAATTGTATGTGCCCCTATTCATTTTCCTCTCATCCTTATGTTATATATTATGTAACATGATTCTGGCTCATATGCTCAACGCATCTGTACTATAGTTGCCTTCCTTCTTTGGATATGCACTTACTGTCATATCATACTTCAATCTC
>JABCPU010000751.1:0-27717 GCA_016800925.1 Suillus spraguei | reverse complement strand
AAATACTCCCAGAGAACATCTTCATCCTCATTTGTGCATTGGCATCATCATATTGTCAGAACCATTATGTTATGGGATCGACCCACTCATGATTCTTGATCTCCATCATTCCCATTCCCCGATCAGACTGATTCGCAATATACTCTTGAGCTTGTGCAGCATGATGCTTTGACACGCACCCATCAACACTAATGCTGATGTCTACTGTCACTGATGTTACCAACATGGTCACAAACTTCAACACTGTTCTCAATACTTCTGCCAATGTCGCAGAAAGTTTGCAACCCAGGGCATCTTACCGTGTTTGTTGGAACGCTAGAATGAATGCACATTGTTGAGGAAAGACCTGGAGACATGGGAACTATGCTTAATTTGAAGACCTAGAGGAAGCCTTTGGATCAGACCATTGCCACTAGAGCACAAGGAAGAATGCCTAGTATGATCAATGCAGAAACTTGGCTTGCAGACATCGATTTCAATATCGCTTGGTCCAGCATGGAAACAGACTTCTAGTTTGCATTGGTGCGGTGAACCAACCACTTAATAGAGGGGTGATGTTACAGTCGTACATGCCCCTGTTTATTTTCCCTTTCACTCCTGTGTATCACATGATACAGAGCTTACCACTCAGACACTTCCATTTCCCTCAGATATCATGTAATAGTATGACTCTACACAATATGTCATATACTGTCATTATCACGTGATATCCTGACTCCCCATGACTCAATAATCGGACTCGGCTGGTTTAGCATACATGTATGCTAAACACATGCTCTTATCTTGACTTATGTGTTTCAACATGCTTGTACTATACATGCCTTCCTTATTAGGATATGCAGTCATATTCCCACAGTTACCTGGTCTGTGTGCACATATGTACCTATATAAGCACAGTGTATCTTGTGATAGATTCCTTACTTTAATCTCACTGGGTTTTACCTGGAATCTCCTTCGCTAAAGGCCTCCAACCTTTAGTTGTCTCTAAGTCTAAGCACTCCTTAGCCTTAGTCTCTATTCTCATAGAACCTCTGAGACTTGTCTCTGAGGCTGAACCCTTGATCATACTCAGAACCTATTCTTTGTACTCTCAAACCTTGTTCTCTTTTGAATGTTGTAAAACTTCCCAACAGACCGTCTGTGTCTTTTCACTGTCGCTGGTGATGCCACCCCAGTTTGTAACATTAGGAGGCTGCTGTACATGCAATACTTAATAGATAACCTCTTGATGTAATCTTCCATAGTTGTATATTATAAGACTAATGCAGATTCTATATACTATAACTTCTAATCCTTCAAGTCAGATGGTCAAGATACTACTTGTAATATATCATAAGGAATATTCATTTTTATAAGTGTTTTATATATGGTAACTCAAAGAAATAAGCATCAAATTGTATTGCTATATCTGACTTTAAATATGAATTATGTTTATGGTTTGGAGTCTATACGACATTTTACATAGACTGTCTGTTACTACTACACACCAGTGTCTGGTACTTATCTCTCTAGATCCAATCAAAATTACCACTGGTGTTTCTTATAAATCCAATCTTTAGGAAGTACTTAAGGAACATGTGGTAGCAAAATTCTGTTATTATCTTGTAAAAATCTCAAAAGCAATATTATTGACAATATGAAGCTTAGGGCCAATATGCCAATATGAAACATCATTCACCAACTAAGGTACTAGAAGCTGCTTTTAAGATGTCTTAAAATGTATAACTAATTTCTTGGATTAGGACCTCTTAAGGAATATAGAGGAACTCGAGATATGTGTAGAAAGAGTGCAAAAAGTACAGAAAGCCACCATAGCAAAGTGATAAGCTGCTAATGTTATATTTCAAGATATGTTAGTATCTCATCCATTACTGGCAAATTCACTAATTACTATTAGCTTTTGATGAAATTGCTTGAGATCAGATATCTGCCCACAATAACAACTCATTCAAGTTTCTCCCAGTTTCAATTGTATGCTCTATTGGCAATTTCAAAGAATTTCTTCAAGTCAAATAGCCTTTTTTTATTTGTTTACTACCTTAATATGTTTTCCAATTCTTCTGTGAGGATGTTGTAGTCTAAGGTTCTTTCCACATGTTATTTAATATAGTGTTCTGTCTACTTAGCAGCCTTTACATTGAGGTTTGTAATATATAAAACCAGTTTAAATATTGCAAACCCTAATATAATTCCATTTAGGAATTAAGTTCATTCCTGGAGTTTTATGATGTAAGAAAATTTAGCTACATGTAAAGTGAGTGAATTGAGAGCTGCAGCATGGCAACATTGTTTCAGAAACAGTATCTCAACTTGCAGCTGGAAAGATCCCAGGCAACATTCGACTTGATGTGACAAAACCAACACTTCATGATTGTTCTGTCTGATGGTTTGTCAAAGCTTTCAAGCTCATCAATAGGCCTGCCATTATACAACAAGTGAGATTGAATTTCATCATTTGATTTTGGCCACTGACATGGGGTGCACTGGCAGGCTTTCTTGCTCTGCATAGCTGGGATTGACAGCTGTTAAGACCGTACTCAAAGGTAGAGAGATCCAAAGGGCTTTGGCCTCAGTTCATGCACTGTGCCCCTTTCCCGAGTAATGCCCCTTATTTCAGGGAGAAATTATATGTCCGAAGATCCAGAAGGGGTTGCATGACAGATCCGGATGTCCGAAGGTTATCCAGAACGTAAGAATAGAACGAAGATTAAGACTAGCTTTGGAACGAGTTCCTAACTAGAAACTAACAGAGATAGACTATCCAAAGATAGAGTCGGAGATATAGACTATAGGAATCAATCCTAAGTCTCAGAAGATGACTTAGAGTGGAAAGCGGCTTAAGTCCGGAGGAAGCAGAATGAGCAGAATCTAAGATGATATTCAAACTAAGGTTCTACGGAGATCTACAAGTGGTTTACATACTGTAAGTATCTAAGACGGATAATCAACAAGTCTGGGACCGAGGACTATGTATGAAGTGTAACAGAAGTCTATTAGTTAATGCACAGCGGATCAGTAAGCATGAATCGGAAATGAACACAGGTAACGGATCTGTCACAACCCACAAAACGAATTAACGCTAGGGCAGAGACTAGGACTCAAACTAAGGTTATCACAGAGGAAGAGAAGAGCAAGGACGTCTTGGATTGCTACAAGTGTAGATACAAGAGGTTTGAACTAAAGAACTACTACAGCAAAACTAGCTAACTATATACACATATTAAAACTGAGATATAAACTGAGTTTGAAACTACTAGCCAATCATAAAATAGAAGTAAGAATCGTATGATGTGATGATTGTGACATTGTTATGACATCATATTCTGAAAGGTTCTAAGATCACGTGATACTATCTTATCTTATCTTATCTTATCCGATAGCATCATAAAAGATCTCTTCATCTTCATCAGGAAGTTCGGTTATAGAAGCGGCCATAGGGATTTCAATGGAGTTTGTGTTTGTCTTAGCGCTGGATTTAGACGCTTTAGGGAAATTGAGGAAATAGTAATGATTTGTATTTGGAATTCGTGACAGGATCAGTGATGCAGGATGGAAATATACACAGCCGGAATACCGGAAACAGGAGGAAAGACGAAAGGAGATAGACGCAGATATACACAAGGGAGTTAAGGTGCGAGAAGTGAGCACATTCAGATGGGTGGTCCGGACAGGATCTGTGGACCGGACGGAAATGGAATCAATCGGATCTGATCGGATATGGTCGGATCTGGGATTAGAAGTATGGTATATGACAACAGCTCATTCAACCTCTCATTTGACAGCCTGACAAGTGTTGAAGCACATTGCACACTTCGTGACTTGCCATGAACAGTTCCAGACATGTGGGAGCACATCCAATCACATTGTCCAAGTCAACCTGTTACTACTAGTAGTGAAGATGCTGCTGCCACTGTCTCTGTGCCTGAGGATACTGTTGGATATCAGGGGTCAAGGTATGAGCTCGACACTTATCAGGAATCTTCGGGATTCATGGTGCAATATTACCAGATGTCAGCAGCATGGCTTTTAGCATTGGCTGGCATATATAAGTAGGTATTTTTCTGTACAAGTACGCTATGCATTTGTCAGCAGGTTGTCATATACCATACTTCTGATCCCAGATCTGATCAGATCTGATCAATTCTGCTTCTGTCCAGTCCACAGATCTGATCTGGTCCACCCATCCAAACCTTCCTACATCTTGACTTCTCTCACCACTATTAACTCAGCATCTATCTCCTTTCAGTATCTTTCCTGTGTCCAGTATTTCGGTTATCGTTACATTCTGTCCTGCTTATTGATCTGTTACATATGTTTCATTTCCAACTCACACTCACTGATCTAATGTACATACTGATAGACTTCCATTATACTTTGCACATGACCTTTGGACCCGGGGGATTGAACATCCCGTTACCTATAATATATAACCTACATGTAAACCTCTGTAGAACCTTAGTTTGAATATCATCTTAGATTCTGCTCATTCTGTTCCTCCGGACTTGAGTTCCTTCCAACTCTAGTCATCCTCTGAGACTTAGGATTAATTCCTATAGTCTATATCTCCAACTCTACCTTCGGGTAGTCTATTCCCATTAGTTTCTAGTTAGGACTCTGTCCAACACTAGCCTTATACCTTGTTCCATTCCTACATTCTGGATATCCTTCGGACATGACATATCCATTACCTTCAGATGTCTGGATCCTTCATGCGACCACCTTTGGACCTTTGAACATATATCTTCCTTCCGAAATAAGGGGCAATACTCAGAAAAGGGCACAGTGCACGAACTGAGGCCAAAGCCCTTCAGATTCTTACCCTTTGAGTATGGTCTTAACACAGGTTTCCTGTACAATCAATGTAGAGATTGGAGCCTCCATGCCTGCATAGGCGCCACCCACATTATACAACCACCAGTGTTAAGGTGCTCGTAAGCGCTTTGGTGCCTATGGCACCTTTCATCGCATCCTCTCAAAACTTGGTGTCCTCCATTCGCATGTCCTGTCCACTGTCCTCCAAGGTCCATTGGTGAATACTCAATTTTGTTCTGTTCTTATTTGCTTGCACAGTCACTATTACTCTATTATCACATACCACTCTTGTTATTTTTCCTATGTTACTCACCTTACATACATGAGCACTACCTACTTGGTTCCACACCCTGGGAACTCGCACAGGGATATATATATACATCAGCAGGAAAAAGAAGGATCATCTTCCGTTCCACCATCTACTGGTACTGTAGTAGTGAATATCAAAGTTCATTTTGGATTCATTTGCCTGAGCTCGCGCTTGACCACTTCACGAACATATTTGCTGTTTTCGCCTTCCTTCTCTCAAGTAGTATTGTACCTTTGCCTCTCCAGACTTAAAAAGCCTATCCGCGCCTTTCATGTGTCTCTATACAAAGTGCGCTTTTGGCGCCTTTGACGCACTTCAAGTTCCCACGATCTCATTTGCTCTAGGATGCTCTTCGAGTCCCCAGACTGAAATCTAGCCCACTGATCCCCTCATTTTCTTAGAGGAATCTTTTCTCAGTAGCAATCCCCTTGGGACGAGTTTTCATTTTCATCCAGAGGAGCTCTGTAGAGTCAGCACTCTTCACCAGTCCACCCAGTCACCCTTACTTGCCTTCATCAAGTTAGATCATACTTCAACAACATGTCTGAGACTTGCAGATAACTCAACACAAATGCATCTCACAACCTGGCAGTGTTACGAACTGGGGGTGGCGTCACCAGCGACAGTGAAAAGACACAGACAGTCTGCTGGGAGTTCCTACAATGTCCAGAAGAGGACAAGGTGAAAGTACAAGGAACGCGTTCCGAGTACGATCAAGGGTTCTGCCTCCAAGACGAGTCTAAGAGGTATCTGCGAGAATAGAGACTAAGACTAAGGAGTGCTTAGACTTAGAGACAATTCAAGACGACTTAGGTTGGAGACCTAAGCGAAGAAGATTCCAGATAAAACCCAGTAAGATTAAAGTAAGAAATCTACTACAAGTACACTGTGCTTAAATAGGCCAATATGTGCGCACAGACCTGATAACCGTGAGAATGTAAATGTGTATCCTAAATAAGGAAGGCATGTATCGTTCAGATGCGTTGAGCATATGAGTCAGAGTCACGTTACGTAATATACAAGGTAAATGAATAGAAAATGTATAGGGGCACGTACGATTGTAACATTACCCCCGTGTTATACTGAAAGTCACCGACTTTCAATCACTTTGGTTCGCATAATAGACGGGATCGTCACTCCATTCGTAGTCTTCATCAGCAAAGGATCCACTCATCATATACTTAGCTTCCTCCAGACCAGCGCGTCGTTTAGAGTCCCTTCTTTTCTCTGCTTGAATGCGTTCATCGTCAAGCTGCTTTTCCCAAGTACGAAGTGCGTCATAGAATCCCTCATCTTTCCAAGTTAACTCGAAGGGAGGAGGTCCAACTCGGTTAGGGCAGTAGAGGGACAAATGAGTCGGCGACCAATATCTGCAAACCTTGCACTGATATTCCGCACAATTCTTTTGACGATGTCCTAGTAATCCACAGACGCGGCATTTCATGTTCTCGTCAGGGTTAGAATGGACTTTGCGTAAGGGAGACGGGGTAATGATAGGCATGGGGCTAGTGGATCTGGCGCGCTTCTTTCCCTTGTTCTTCGTCATACGTTTTAAGGCAAGGGTGTTAGCCCGCTTAAGTTGCGCTTGCTGAGCGGGAGACAATGTGTATGCTGACGTAGGGAGATCCGGGGTGACTGCTCGTTCAGCAGCCGCAAGAAGTTCATCGGAAGAGGACGAGGACGTTATGCCAAAATCTTTTACTAAGACCGGCGAGACAGGGTCCATTGGCCCAAATGATGGTGGGATAGACATTGGGGGGTGTATGTGAAGGTCGCAAAGTCGGGGACTGAGTGTGACCAGCTCAGTGGCCGGAATACCTAGTAGTTTAGCAGCCTTGCACTGTTCCTCTGTGCAAGGTTCATACAGCCAGTCAGGGCAATCAAGTGAGGTCGTTATGGGGGGTGGTGAGATTGGCTGTTCGATGGGGGATGGAGTTCGGGGAGATGCAAGATCATCTTGCGTTTGTTGTAAATCAGTGATAGCTTCTTCTACTAGGTTTCTGGCCATCCTGGTCTCGGCGACCGATTTCTGGATGGTATCGACAACCGTATTGGTGAGTTGTCCAATTTCTTGCACAGCAGTGTATAGGCCAGTAAAGGCATCAAGACTAGAATAGATACACGGAGAAGTGGGTGCTGGAATAGGAAGTGGCGTATCTCTTTGCGGAGAGGGAGGTCGAGCAACGCCTGCTCGACGTTCGGCAATGATGTGAATAGCTTCTTCAACATTGTTCTTAAAAGTATCGGGAAGCAACAGCATAGCATAAGCACGAATGCGTTTTTGAAGATGAATGAAACAGTGACGGAGTGTGATTTCTGTAGTTTCTTTAGCAGTGGCTTCGATGAGAGCTGCGGTGCGGATAATGTTGACGATGAGTAGAGCGGGGAAAGCACCTCTTTCAGTGAGGATTCTTTCGATTTGAAGGGCATGTCCCTCGCAGAGGATGGCGGCTTCGATATAGGAGGTGTTATCAATTTCTGCGGTGAGATTTCCGTATTGTTCGACTTCAGAGTTGGCGTCATTGGTGGCAGCGACGACGGGTGTGATGTAAGCAGTGGGGAAAGGCATTTCGAAGTAGTAGTTAATCAGGTGCTTTTCGCGAGTTGATTTGACTGAAGGATAATCAGAGGGCGTGTTGCTTCTTATAAGCGTTCAAGATTCGAGCGGAGTTCTTCAAGTTCTTTTCTGGGAGCCATTTGTTATCTCCCGATGAATATCCTTTCCAGGATACAAGATAGCGTCGGCGATTGCCGGTTCCTTTGTGAGAAAGAATTGCTTCCACTTCATATTCTTCTTCTTCTTCGATGATGTCAGGTGGTGGTTCGGGGAAGTTCGGTCCGTGTACGTCCGTTTCGCTATAGGATGATAAGACGGAAGCGTGGAACGTGGGGTGAATTTTCCACTGTGGCGGAAGTTTGAGTGTGAACGTGATGGGGGATAAGACATCGATGATCGGAAAAGGTCCATATCGTTTTGGGGTGAGTTTCCTTGATGGGAGTTTGAGTCTAAGATTAGCGGCAGATAGCCAAACCTTATCTCCGATCTTCCATGGAGTGTACTTATCTCCTCGGGATCGTTCAGCCATCGTTTGCATTGCAATATTGTGGCAGGCGATTGCTTCTTCTCTTATCTTCTGCAGAGATCGTACTCGATCTTCTGCTGCGGGTACAGATGAATCAGGGATAAGATGGGGAATGGCGCGTGGTTCATATCCCATCATCAAGTAGAAGGGTGACGCATTCCTCGCATCATGTTTTCGGTGGTTGTGGACGAATTCGGCGATTGGTAGGTGTTCTACCCAATCTTTGGGGTTGTTGCGGCAATAGATGCGTAGATATGTTTCGAGTTCCTGGTTTAGCCTTTCAGTTTGACCATCAGTTTGCGGGTGATAAGCTGTGGATGGAGCGATGACATAGTCGAGAAGTCGGGCAAGTTCCTTGGAGAAGCGAGATAGGAACTGCGGGCCTCAATCCGATATAACTTTGTCATGGAGTCCAAATCGACGGTAGACGTGTTTCAAAAATAGTTTAGCAACGCCTTCGGAAGTGATGGTTTTCAAACAAGGGATAATAATTACCCCCTTCATAAGGCCATGGTCTACCATGACCATGATACTGTCAAAGCCTCCAGAAACAGGGAGGTCAGTGATGAGATCAACGGAGACCTGGGAGAACGGGCGAACAGCTGATGAGGGAATAGGCGTGAGCGGGGGTCGGACAGGATGAGTATCCGCTTTCATTTGCTGGCAAAGGGCGCAACCCTCAACGTATTTCCGAATGTAAGAGCCCATCGCAGGCCACCAGGCTTCTCTTTTTACGAGTTCTTCAGTTTTGAATCTACCGGGGTGACCCGCGGTAGGGTGATCATGATACCTTTTCAGGATATCGGGGCGATGCGCCGGTAGAATATAGGCGCGATTCTTAAAATAGAGGATGTTCTCCTCAATCTTCCAGTCAGAAAGTGCCGATTTCATAGGGGGAAGGCATACGCCATCAAGGGCATTAGATGCCGTTTTGAAGACAGGGTCGTCGAGGGGGTCAGAGGATGACAGCACATCCTTCAAATCAGTGTCAATAAGACGAACGAATAGAGCGTCAGGGAGGAGTGTCTGGTCCTCGTTATTGTCTTTGCCAGAATCATAATTGGGCCGGCAGGATAGTGCATCAGGTACTGCTAATTTAGTACCTGCAACGTGATGCAGTTCAATGTCATAAATAGACAAAATCAATTGCCAACGTGCTTGGCGACGGGTGAGCTTCTGTGCACTTCTAAAGTACAGAAGGTTCTTGTGGTCAGTGAATACTAGGACGGGGTGCGGGTTTCCTTCAAGATAATGACGCCATTCGTTCAATGCCCGAATCACGGCAAGGAGTTCCCGATCAAAAATCTGATAGTTACGTTCTGCGGGGTTCAAGGACTGTGAGAGATATGCACATGGGTGGTAAACGCCATTCTCATCAGTCTGTAGTAGAACTCCACCAGTTGCTACGAGCGAAGCATCGGTAGCAATAGCAAATTGCCAGGACGGATCAGGGTTACGGAGTACCGGTTGGGAAGTGAAGCGTCGTTTCAACTCTTCGAAGGTGTCCATACATTCGGTCGACCATTCAAAGGTCTTATCTTTTTTTGTTAAATCGATAAGGGGTCTGGCGATGTCAGAATAGTGGGAAATGAACGTGCGGTAGAAGTTGCAAAAACTGAGGAATGACCGAACATCCTTTACAGATTTCGGGATTGGCCATTCGGAAATCCCTTGGTCTTGGCAGTGTCCATAGCAATTTGTCCAGGGCGAATTATCATTCCGAGGTATTCCACTTCTTCTGCATCAAAGGTGCATTTCTCCGGTTTCAAGAACAAGTGTTCTTTTCGTATTTTCATCAAAACTCGTCTTGTCTGTTCACGGTGTTCTGCCATAGTTGTAGAGAAAATCAGGATATCGTCCATGTAGATAACCATCCATCCTTCATTGATTTCTTGTTGAAAGGTGCGATTCATGTATGCTTGAAAGGTTGCTGGGGAATTACAGAGGCCAAAGAACATGACGTTCGGTTCGAAGAGGCCGAATTCCGTGGTAAAAGCAGCTTTCCACCTATCATCAGGATGGATGCGAATATTGTTATAACCTGACCGAATATCCATTTTTGTAAAGAACCGTGCGTTATGAAGGCGTGCGACAAGGGAAATAGGAAGTGGGAGCGGGTAAGCGTTCTTGACTGTCCAATCATTGATGTAGCGATAATCTTGGCAGGGACGTAATTCTCCACTTTTCTTTCCCACAAAGAAGAAGCCACTGGCTTGGGGTGACTTCGATTCAGAGATGAATCCTTTTGCAACGTTTTCATCGATAAACGTTTTGACGGCAGCGCGTTCTTTTTCCGATAGTGGGTAGACCTTAGACGTACGAGGAATAAAACCGGGTTTAGTATCGATCCGATGATCTATACCAGGGCATTCGGGGGGAAGTTTGTTCAGTCCATCTTTAGCAAAGACGTCTGCGAAGTCGTGCAAATATTCCGGGATCAATTCTTTGAAAGATTTCTTTTTCTTTTCCCTCTCATCCGTAGCAAATTCCTGAGCTTTGTTACTGTATTTCGGAGGAGGGGGGGGAAATGTGGAGTAGGGAGAGGATTGTTCGAGTTGAGAAGTTCCATCACGTGTCAAGGGTGTGTCCATGGATACTTCTTCTATAATCCTCATGCTGACTCCATCTGTATCATATTCCACAAGAAATTCTCCATCTCCTAGTTCATACGAGGAAATTTCGCATACTTCTGGCGCATGCCAGACGTCATTCATGGTATCGAATTGGTCATCATCCTCGGTTGGGATCAACGAGGGCACGGGTTCTTCGTTATCGGGGATTTCTTCTATTGAAGCTGAAAGGGTTTTCGGGGGAACGAAGAACTTGGATAATTTCGGTACGTTGGTACTTCGCCCTGGGAGTTCTTCTTCCGTTTTCCTCTTTCCCTGCTTTTGTTCTTCTATTGGCCGTTGCTCAACGGGTTCTTGTCCGACCCAATGCTCGGGTTCGGATTCATTCTTGCGCTTCCCTGCGTGGGAAATTGGTGATACTGCTCGTGGCAGTTGTACATGTGGAGTGGGTTCTATAGTACGTGGCTTTCGTACTTCTGGCTCTGGGTCTTCAGGAGCATCGATAGGAGAAGCGATGAACGGTTTCGGGAGGCGGGAATGCTGCCATCTGATATGGTGGTTGAAAAGTTGGGGTAACCCGTTCTTCTTTCGATCTTCGTCTAAATCGATTTCGACTTCATCAGATTTCTCTGTCCGTGAAAGGACAAGTGTTTCAGCAGCCCAATCTATAATTGGGTTCATTGCTCGTAACCATGGGATTCCAAGGAGGATTTGGTCTCTCCTTCCTAGTTTGGTGATGTTGAATTTTCCATACATGGTTCGGTCGTCTATTTTGACCACTAGGAGGCAGTAATGCGTGATTGGTCCCCTTTTATAAGGGTTCCATCTGCCATTGTAACTCGAAATGGTTTTTTGAGTTTTCGTCGTGTGATTTGATGGAGTTTCACAAACTCTTCTGAGATGAATGTTCCTGCTGCCCCTGAATCGATAACAGCAGTGGTGTCGACGGATTTCAAATGAGTGCGCGAGTGGAGGGTGATAGGGACACGAAGTTCTTTTCTTTCACCTACAGCGCGTACAAGTCTTAGTATTACATTGGGAGAAACATACGTCGAGTCTTTGTTTCTCCATATCAAAAATCCTGGACAATCTGTCTCACGGTTTCTTCATCTTCTTCTTCTTCTTTGACTTCGGTTTGTCGGAGTGGGGTCTTTTTCTTTCTGTCAGGACAATTATGAATACGATGTCCTGTCTTTCTGCATCCAAAGCATTGCCCTTTCTTCATGCATTCGGATCTTTCCATATCGGAGATCCGGTCTACGACCATTGCGTTGGAATCACGGTTTGGAATATACCGTGCATTCCCGTAGTTTTTCTTCTTCTGTTGTGGAATATGACGTGTTCTCATGGCGTTAAGCCGATGATGGGCATTGTCAATGGCAATGCATTGCAGACAACATCTCTGAATATTTCGGAGACATCCCCCGTATTGAAAAGCTTTGTTAGGATACCCCAATTAAGGCCGTCTTGGAAGAACTGGATCTTCGTTGCGTTGTCGGTGACCTGAGCCTTGGCTGCAAGTGCCTTGAAGTCAGCGACATAGGTGTGGAGATCTCCAGTTCCTTGTTTGAGATCCCTAAGCCTCGTGAGCGCGGTTCCTTTAGTATCCACCGGTTCGAATGCTTCTTTGAAACTCTTCATAAAATCCACCATTGTCCCATAACCAACTTTTTGTCCCGAAGTGTCGGTAGATTGGGCGTGTTCAAGGAATTGTTCCTTCCATGATTTAGCATTCTTTTCGGTCATGAAGGATGTTATATAGATGATCTTCTGCTTGTCGGTGGTGTAGAGCTTTTCATTGATGTCAAAGTGCAGATTGCACGACTGGATAAACTCGCGAGAGTTATCACGATCTCCATCAAATCCAATCGGTTGGCCGATCTTGTACTCGAATTCTTTGGTTGACGACATAGTTGATGGTTCTTCTGATGAGTTACACTTTCTCGGTGCCTACACGCGCTGTCTTGCTGTCCGTTAGGGCTTTAGTCTGCTCAGCGTACACGTACGCTAGTCTGCTGATCTGAGCGATTAGGGTTCAGGGTCGAAGACTAGATAGTCGACGATCAAAGATGGGACTTTAATCTTTTGTTACGAACTGGGGTGGCGTCACCAGCGACAGTGAAAAGACACAGACAGTCTGCTGGGAGTTCTTACAATGTCCAGAAGAGGACAAGGTGAAAGTACAAGGAACGCGTTCCGAGTACGATCAAGGGTTCTGCCTCCAAGACGAGTCTAAGAGGTATCTGCGAGAATAGAGACTAAGACTAAGGAGTGCTTAGACTTAGAGACAATTCAAGACGACTTAGGTTGGAGACCTAAGCGAAGAAGATTCCAGATAAAACCCAGTAAGATTAAAGTAAGGAATCTACTACAAGTACACTGTGCTTAAATAGGCCAATATGTGCGCACAGACCTGATAACTGTGAGAATGTAAATGCGTATCCTAAATAAGGAAGGCATGTATCGTTCAGATGCGTTGAGCATATGAGTCAGAGTCACGTTACGTAATATACAAGGTAAATGAATAGAAAATGTATAGGGGCACGTACGATTGTAACAGGCGCAGATCAGCAGAGTCTGGATCATCCGTGTTCTGGGTTGGTGTAACCAGATCTAGTCTGGCCATACAAGCAGAGACACTTTGGCCTATGTCACTTGTGCTTGCACGATGCTGAGAGAAACTGGTGAAGGTTTGGACGATGAGTGTGGAGTCTCTCTGGATCAGACCAAGTCTGGCTCCTTGGAGGGAGTTCTGAGTCTTATGAGGAGCCATGATATGGGATAGTCGAAAAATATACTCAAAAAGTGTGAATTCAAATATACTGTTAAGGTTGTACTCAAATGGTAACAGATCTAAAGGGTTTTGGCCTCAGCTTGTATGCTGTGCCCCTTTCCTGAGTATTGCCCTTTATTTCAGAGGCAAAGGTTTATGTCCGAAGCATCCAAAGGTAATGGATATGGTACATCTGAAGGATATCCAGATGTAGGTATGAACAATGTATAAGACTAGTTGCAGACAGAGTCATAACTAGAAACTAACAGTGATAGGCTACCCAAAGGTAGAGTCAGAGATATAGACTGTAGGAGATAATCCTAAGTCTCAGAGGTTTGACTAGAGTTGATGGAACTCAAGTCCAGAGGACAGAATGAGCAGAACTAAGATGATATTTGAACTGAGGTGCTACAGAGGTTTACAAGTGGATTATATACTGCAGGTAACTGGTACAGATAATCAACAAGCCAGGACCAAGGGCTATGTACAAAGTATAACAGAAGTCTATTAGTAAAGTACAGCAGATCAGTAAGCACAAGTCGGAAATGAAACATAGGTAGGAGATCAATAAGCAGGATGGAAATATACATAGCCAAAATACCAGAGACAGGAGAGTTACTGAAAGGAGATAGATGCAGGTATTCATAATGGAGTTAGAGTTCAAGAAGTAGGAAGGTTCAGATGTGAGGTCCAGATAGGATCTGTGGACCAGATGGAAGCAGGATCGATCAGATCAGATGTATGGTATATGACAGAGAGAGTGCATGCTATCTTTCTGGAGCATGAAGATGGGTCAAAGATGACCAATGTGGTATATACAGAAGTGCTGAGAGAACTTAGAGATAGAGATGATATGGAGATTGAGGATAGTGATGCATCAGGCCCAGCTTCAGGCCCTCAGGCTGGGCCAAGCCAGGCCTGAGGCAATGGCCTCATAGGGCTTTGGGCCTAGCCTATAGTGTGGAGAGGCCCAAGCCCTGTGTTATGAACTGGGGTGGTGTCACAAGCGATAGTGAAAAGACACAGACAGTCTGCTGGGAAGTTCTACTACATTCAAAAGAGAATGAGGACTTGAGAGTACAAGGAAGGTTTCCAAGTACAATCAAAGGTTCTGTCTAAGAGTTGCAACTCAGAGACAATCAAGAATAGAGACTAAGGCTAAGGAGTGCTTAGACTTAGAGATGATTCAGATGACTTAGGTTGGAGACCTAAGCAAAGTATATTCCAGGTAACACCCAGTAAGATTAAAGTAGAGAATACAATCATAATACAACATGCTTAAATAAGCCATATGCGCGCACAGATCAAGAGAGTCGTGAGAATGTAAGTGAGAGAAAGGCAACTATAGTACAGAGGCGTTGAGCATATGAGTCAATAAAGTAAAGATCTTGAATTACGTGATATACAAGATAAGAATGAGAGGAAAATGAATAGGGATACATATGATTGTAACATTACCCCCATTTTAAGCATGAAGTCACTGACTGCATCATTTGTCCTGATTAGCATAGTAGATGGGGTCATCTGAGAACTTGTAGTCCTCATCAATGACTGACCCACTCATCATGTAGGCAGCTTCCTCAGCTCCAGCACGACATTTGGACTCATGTTTAGTTACTGCATGAGCCTGTTCTTCGTCAAGCCATTTCTCCCACTTACAAAGCTTGTCGTAAAATCTGTTATCCTTCCAGGTAATAGAGAAGGGAGGGGTTCCTACATGCTGGGGACAATAGATGGGCAAATGGGTCAGAGCCCAATACTGGCAGACATGACATTTATAGTCAGGGCAATTCTTCTGACAATGCCCAAGCGCTCCATAGATATGGCATTTCATGTTTTCGTCAGGGTTAGAAATTGATGTTCGGAGAAGTGTAGGTGAAATGATGCATTGATGAGGGCTAGTGGAGTGTGTGCATTTCTTCCCTTGTTTGCATGTGATGCGCCATAAGGCTTGTTCATTGCTTGAATGAATTTCGCTTGTTTGCTTGTCAGTAAGGGTGTATGGTGACAATGATGGTGTGACGATGGCTGTGGCTAGCAGCTCATCAGGATTGGAGGATGTTGTGGGCCCTAAGGCTTCAACAAGAACAGGTGTGACGGGGTCTGATGGCCCAAAGATGTGAGGAATGGACATGGAAGGGTAAATGTGAAGGTCTTTCAACTGTTGACTGAGTGCAATAATCTCAGCAGGCTCAATGTTCAGTTCTTTAGCAGCAACTGCCTCCTCATACATGACAGATGATGTGCTGAAGAGATGGGGGGGTTCTTTATCTTCGTCTAATAGGGCAGCGCCCATGGCTGGTGACAGTGTGGGTTGAGTCTCGTAGTTCTGAATGGTAGATATCAACTGCAATACTAGTCCTCTTGCATGGGTGACTTCCTGAACAGCAGTGAGTAGGCCAGTAAGGGCAACAATATTAGAGTGACTGCCCAAAGCACAAGTGGAAGGTGAAGGAATTGGGAGTGGATCTCTTTGCGGAGAGGGAGGTCGAGCAATTCTTGCTTGCTGTTCGGCCATGATGTGAATAGCCATTTCAACATTAGCCTTAAAAGAATGGGGAAGGAGAAGCAGCCTGTAAGTGTGAATGCATTTCTGAAGGTGTAAGATTCATTGGCGGAATGTATCATCTGTGATATCATTGGATAATTTCTCAATAAGGGCAGCTGTGTGAATGACATTGATGATGAGGATGGTAATGAAGGCATCCTTGTTGGTAAGGATCTTTTCAATCTCAAGGGTGTGTCCTTTACACAGGAGGGCAGCTTCGACAAAGGTGTTCCTGTCAATGTTTCTGACGAGGTCATCATAATGATCTGCAGTGGTGTAGGTTTCTTCGATGACAGGAGTAATGTAGGATGTAGGGAATGAAGGCATAATAGTAGAGTAATCGAGTGGGTGATAGGGTGATTGATCCAAAAATCACAGGGCATGTCATTTCTTATAGGCGGTCAATATTCAAGTGGAGTTCTTCAAGTTCTTTTCTGAGAGCCATTTGTTATCTCCTGATGAGTATCCTTTCCACAATACAAGATACTGCCAGTGATTGCTGGTGCCTTTGTGGGAAAGGATCACCTCAACCTCATATTCTTCTTCTTCTATGACATCAGGTGGTGGTTCTAAGAAGTTCAGCCCATGTACATCATTTTCGTTATAGGACAATAAGACATTAGCGTGGAAGGTAGGGTGAATCTTCCATTGTGGAGGAAGTTTAAGCATAAATGTGATAGGTGATAAGACTGTGGTAATTGGGAAAGGTCCATATCGCTTTGGCGCAAGCTTCCATGATGAAAGTTTGAGTCTAAGATTAGTGGCTGATAACCAGACCTTATCTCCAATCTTCCATGGCTTGTACTTATCTCCTCAGTATCATTCTGTCATTGTTTGCATAGTGATATTATGGCATGCAATTGCTTCTTCTTGGATCTTTTGCAGAGATTGCACTTGATCTTCTGCTGTGGGGACAGTAGAATCAAGGATAAGGTGGGGAATAGCTCAGGGTTCATATCCCATCATGAGAAAAAAAGGTGAAGCATTTCGTGCATTGTGTTTTTTGGTGGTTATGGACAAATTTGGCAATAGGAAGATGTTCCACTCATTCTTCTGGGTTGTTGCAACAGTAGATGCAAAGATATGTTTCTAGTTCTTGGTTTAGGTGTTCAGTTTGACCATCGGTCTGGGGGTGATAAGCAGTGGAGGGGGCAATGGCATAATCAAGGAGTCGTGCAAGTTCTTTTGAGAATCGAGATAGGAACTGTGGTCCTTGGTCCAAAATAACTTTGTCATGGAGACCAAACCGACGATAGACATGTTTTAAAAATAGCTTTGCTACACCTTTGGAAGTTACCATTTTGAGACAAGGGATGATAATTACCCCCTTCATAAGGCCATGGTCTACCACAACCATGATACTATCAAAGCCCCCTGAGACTGGGAGGTCGGTAATCAGATCAACAGAGACTTGAGAGAAGGGATGAGTAACAGAGGATGGGATAGGCACAAGCAGGGGCCTAACTGGATGAGTATCTGTCTTCATCTGCTGACAAAGGGCGCAACCCTCAACATATTTCCAAATATAAGCTCCCATAGAGAACCACCATGCTTCCCTCTTCACAAGTTCCTCAGTCTTGTAATGGCCAGGGTGACCAGCGGTGATATGATCATGATATTTGGCAAGGATAGCAGCACGATGACCAGGCAGGATGTAGGCCTGGTTCTTGAAGTAGAGAACACCACTGTCAATCCTCCAGTTGGATAACACCAATTTCATTGGAGGAAGACAGATGCTGTCTAGTCCATCCAAGGCCATTTTGAACACAGGATCATCCAGAGGGTCAGAAGTAGCCAAAATAAATAGATCATTGTCAATGAGACAGACAAAGAGGGAATCCAGGAGAAGCACAGTATCTTCATTATTGTGAGAACCATCGTTGTGATCAGGGTGGCATGAGAGAGCATCAGGAGCAGCCAGCTTGGTGCCAGCAACATGGTGCAATTCAATGTCGAAGAGGGAAAGTGTCAACTGCCAACAAGCTTGATGACGGGTCAGCTTTTGCACAGTGCAGAAATAGAGAAGGTTTTTATGATCGGTAAAGACAAGGACTGGATGTGCACTCCCTCCAAGGTAATAACACCAGTTGTTTAAGGCACAGATTACCGCAAGCAATTCACAATCAAAAATCTAATAATTATGTTCAGCCGGGTGAAGGGATTGGGAAAGATAGGTGCATGGATGATAGACACCATTTTCATCTGTTTGCAAAAGGATGGCACCAGTTGCAATGAGCGAAGCATCAGTGGCAATGGCAAACTGTCGGGATGGATCAGGGTTACAGAGTACTGGTTGTTTTGTAAAGCGCTCTTTTAAATCTAGAAAGGTATCCTGGCATTGTGTCGTCCAAAGAAAGGAGGTATCTTTCTTTGTTAAGTCAATAAGTGCATTCTTTTTCTGATAATGGGTAAACCTTTGATGTTTGAGGAATGAAACTGTGTTTCATGTCAATACAATGATCAATACCGGGTCATTCAGGAGGCAGTTTATTCAAACTGTCTTTTGCAAAGATGTCAGTGAAGTTGTGGAGATATGATGGTACAAGTTCTTCGAATGGCTTCTTCTTCTTTTCCTTTTCTTCAGTGGCGAACTCCTGTGCCTTGTTGCTATATTTAGGCAGTGGGAGTGAGATAGTGGAATTGTTCAGGAGTTTTTTGAGTTGAGAAGTTCCATCATGGGTTAAAGGCATGTCCATAGATACTTCTTCAGTGACTCTCATACAACTTCCATCTTCATTATATTCCACCAGGCATTCGCCATCTCCGATGTAAAGATACAATCTAGCCTGGGCTGTAGATAAACCATGGCCTAACCTAGTATGCGAGTCTTGCGCTCTACCTAGTCTGCTTCACTTGTGAAGGCAAGAACGTTTGACCCTAAAGGGAATGCTAAGTTAGTATAGTCTAATAATGCCCAACCTGTGGTGCAAGACTGCCGTCGGAGGTAGCGAGATGCTAGCGGTGACCTCTGGTCCGTGGGAAACTAGCGGTAAGCGCGGGAAAGCGGTAGACAAGTGGTAGCAAAAGTGGTAAAACTGCAGTAGTGCATGCAGTAAAACTGTGGTAAGGCGTGGGAAACTGGTGGTAAAACAAGTGGTGAAGCACGGGAAAGCGTAGCGCAAGCGGTGAAGCGCAGGAAAGCAGTAAAGAGTGGTGGTGCGTGCGGCAGTAAAACAATTCTTAAGAGACAGTGACTTTGGCGAAAGACTTTATTCTGTTAGAGACAGTAGTTGTGACAATTCCTAAGTACTGTGTGTACCATAGAGGGAAAAGTAAAAGTACCGGAATGTGCGAAGATGTCATATACCGTACATTCAGGTCTAGATCAAATCCAATCCATGGACATCCAGACACCCAACCTACACATATCTGATCCACCCATCCAATCCAGTTCACATATCCGATCCACCCATCCACTCCAATCCATATCCATCTGTGTCCATATCCAATCCGTGTCCATATCCAATCCGTGTCCATATCCAATCCGAGTTCATATCCGAACTATTCCCGCGCACCTGCGCATTACCCCTTTTAGAATATACCTGTGTCTCCGGCTTCTGGGTATCTCTGTGCTTCCGGTTCTCGGTGATCTCTGCCTCCGTCTTGATAAGTATTTTGTACAAGCTTCATCTCCGAGTTCATAGCCTTATGTCCCGCTGTACTTACTAATGTGTTTCCGTATGCTTCAGACATAGCCTCGGACTATCCGTACTTACCCTCCGGCATGCTCCTACAGTATATAAACTTGTAGTACAACTCCTGCAGACCTTAGTCTGATTCATTGTTCCTACTTCTGTATATTCCTTTGACTACTCTGTATCCTGTTATCATGTCTATATAACTCCGTCTCTGTTCTTGCACTTGGGCTCCGGCCCTTGTAAGCTTCCAACTCAGGCCTATGGGATCACTCCCTAGGCTGGAGCTTTGATCCTATGTCCTATAATCTTTTTGGACTTCGTCCATCTCCATCTATCATCTGTTTCACCTCTGACTCTACCTTTGGTAGTCTTATACTGTCTGTTTCTATTCCGGACCTTGTCCGGAGTAGTCTATACTATCTCTACACCATATCCGGACCTACTCCTCTCTAGTAGCCAACACTTCCTCTAAGATCCACAGAGCTATGCTCATCCGATCATCCGCTCCTCCGCTCCTCCGCTCCTCCGCTCCTCCGCTCCTCCGCTCCTCCGCTCCTCCGCTCCTCCGCTCCTCCGCTCCTCCGCTCCTCCGCTCCTCCGCTCCTCCGCTCCTCCGCTCCTCCGCTCCTCCGCTCCTCCGCTCCTCCGCTCCTCCGCTCCTCCGCTCCTCCGCTCCTCCGCTCCTCCGCTCCTCCGCTCCTCCGCTCCTCCGCTCCTCCGCTCCTCCGCTCCTCCGCTCCTCCGCTCCTCCGCTCCTCCGCTCCTCCGCTCCTCCGCTCCTCCGCTCCTCCGCTCCTCCGCTCCTCCGCTCCTCCGCTCCTCCGCTCCTCCGCTCCTCCGCTCCTCCGCTCCTCCGCTCCTCCGCTCCTCCGCTCCTCTGAGCTCCGGACCTTCGGACCCCTAGTCATTCGGATCCATCCTATCCTATCCTCTGACATCTATGGATCATCTTTCCCTCCGGAGCTCTGCTCCTATCCTGCCCTGCATTGTCCAGCGGTCCATCCTTCATCCATTCTACTTGGAGCTTGTTCCAGTAGTGTTACCATTACTCCCTACCTTCCAGAAATAGTTCCGGCGCATTCCCGCGCTCATCTGGAAGTCGATCGGAGCTCTGTTGAACTATCCTGCCTTAGAGTTTGTCCAAACCCTCCATCCAGACTTCACCAGAACTCTCCCTTGGACTTCATCCGAAATTAAGGGCACATACTCGGGTAAGGGGCACAGCGTACGAGCTGAGGCCAAGCCCCTTTGACTTACAACCCTCCGGTACAACCCCATGTAAGACCAGGACTTCTTGCTAATCTCCGGTTTTGCATGGTCGTAACAGAACCCTTCCATTCACTGGGCTGAGGAAACCCTAACCCTACCATGAACTCTTAAATCCGATGAGATCAAAATTGACGTAGATGCTGATAGAAGGAGAGCCAACCTACTGCTTGCCTTCCCTTACCATACAAAGGAACCGTCAACAAGATGGAAGGATTCAAAACTTCCTAAGAAAATGTTTATCCCTCTGATTGAAACACCCAATGAAATCCCTATCAACAAGAAACCTCTCCATGTATGTATTCCACAACTCCCATCCCCTCTTCCCCATGTAGAAACACAGAAGAATGAATTTGAACCTGAGATCCGATCACCACCTGGACTGGAGGAACAGTGATCTATAGATGAACAAAAACAAGGGAAGAGGAAAGCTGAGGAAGATCTACAAGGACAAGATAAGATTGTGCCAAAATTATCTTGATACTTTGAACCACCAACCCCTCCTGCTTCTATTGAAGAGATTCCTGATGAAGAAGAATCTACCCCATCCCAGATCCCATCTGAGGACAACGAGCAATTCAATACCATGCAAGACATCTGGACTGCACCCGAAGTATGAGAAGTTTCTTCCTATGAACTTGGTGTAGCGAACAAAGTGACGCTGACCATGACAGTGCTGTTTTAGACAAGTGTCTCATTACCGTCTACAGCGGCTACTGAGAAAACCCCTATAGTGAGCATTACCCCTTTTTGCTTCGCCGGTACTGTTTTCGCTCCGTGGATCCTTGCCCCTTACCGAATCTCGCTACCGATGTCCTCCTGTCCATTCCATTTCCATCTAAGATCCATTGGTGCGTAGCATATTTGTTTCCGCTGTTACTAAAGCTATGGCAAGACTTACCTTACCTTCCGTGATGCCGCTTGCTCGCTGCATGCCTCTTAGCTAAATATCTCTATCTCGCTGCCATTCTTGCTATGTATTCTGGCCATTCACGGCACATGTTAAAAAGGACTCTTCTGTTACGACCATGCAAAACCGGAGATTAGTAAGAAGTCCTGGTCTTACATGGGGTTGTACCAGAGGGTTGTAAAGTCAAAGGGGCTTGGCCTCAGCTCATGCGCTGTGCCCCTTACCCGAGTATGTGCCCTTAATTTCGGATGAAGTCCAAGGGAGAGTTCCGGTGAAGTCCGGATGGAAGGTCCGGACGAACTCTAAGGCAGGATAGCTCGACAGAGCTCCGATGGACTTCCAGATGAGCGCGGGAATGCGCCGGAACTATTTCCGGAAGGTAGGGAGTAATGGTAACACTACTGGAACAAGCTCCAAGTAGAATGGATGAAGGATGGACCGCTGGACAAAGTCCAGGGCAGGATAGGAGCAGAGCTCCGGAGGGAAAGATGATCCATAGATGTCAGAGGATAGGATAGGATGGATCCGAATGACTAGGGGTCCGAAGGTCCGGAGCTCAGAGGAGCGGAGGAGCGGAGGAGCGGAGGAGCGGAGGAGCGGAGGAGCGGAGGAGCGGAGGAGCGGAGGAGCGGAGGAGCGGAGGAGCGGAGGAGGAGCGGAGGAGCGGATGATCGGATGAGCATAGCTCTGTGGATCTTAGAGGAAGTGTTGGCTACTAGAGAGGAGTAGGTCCGGATATGGTGTAGAGATAGTATAGACTACTCCGGACAAGGTCCGGAATAGAAACAGACAGTATAAGACTACCAAAGGTAGAGTCAGAGGTGAAACAGATGATAGACAGAGATGGACGAAGTCCAAAAAGATTATAGGACATAGGATCAAAGCTCCAGCCTAGGGAGTGATCCCATAGGCCTGAGTCGGAAGCTTACAAGGGCCGGAGCCCAAGTGCAAGAACGGAAATGGAGTTATATAGACATGATAACAGGATACAGAGTAATCAAAGGAATATACAGAAGTAGGAACAATGAATCAGACTGAGGTCTGCAGGAGTTGTACTACAAGTTTATATACTGTAGGTAGCATGCCGGAAGGCAAGTAAGGATAGTCCGAGGCTATGTTTGAGGCATTGCGGAACACAAGGCTATGAACTCGGAAATAAGACTTGTATGAAATATCTTATCAAGACGGAAGTTAAGATAACTGAAAGCCAGAGGTGCAGAGATAACCGAAAGCTGGACACAGGTATTAACCTAAAAGGAGTAACGCGCAGGTGTGCAGGAATAGTTTCGGATATGAGCATGGATTGGATATGGACATGGATCAGATATGAACACGGATCGGATGGGTGGATCAGATCGGATGGATGGACTGAGTTGGATATGGATATGGATTAGATATGGATGGATATTGATTGGAGTGGATGGGTGGATTGGATATGTGAGCTGGATTGGATGGGTGGACTAGGATGTATGGATTGGGTGTCCAGATGTCCATGGATCAGACCTGAATGTACAGTATATACAGGTTCATGGCGCATAACCAAGGGATCCCCAGGAGAATCTGATCTCAACGACCAAGTTTAGTGATATTAAACTTGCCGTACATGGTTCTTTCATCAATCTTTACTACCAATAGACAGTAGTGTATAATCGGCCCTCCTTTGATGAGAGTTCCATCAGCAGTTGTGACTGGAAATGGAACTTTTAATTTCCATTGCATGATTTTATGGAGATTCACAAACTCCTCAGAGATGAAGGTTCTGGCTGCTCCGGAATAAATGACGGCAGTGGTGCTGACGGATTTTAAGCGAGTACAGGAGATAAGGGTAATTGAAATGTGAAGTTCCTTTCTTTCACCTACAGCACATACAAGTCTTAGTAATGCATTGGGAGAAACATACATTGATTCTTTGTTTCTCCAAGTTAAAAAACCTCTACAAGGTGACAGACTGTTTCTTCATAATCTTCTTCTTTCTCTCAAGGCAGCTTCCAAAGCGATGCCCAGTTTTTCTGCATCCAAAGCACTGATCTTTTCTCATGCATTCGGACCTTTCTGTATCAGAGATGTGGTCTATGACCATTGCGTTAGAATTGTGACTAGGAGTGTAATGTGCAAGACAATGTTTCAGTATACGTCAGGAACATCTCCTGGTGCGAATAACTTGGTTAAGATGCCTAAGTTAAGGCCATCCTGGAAGAATTGGATCTTTGTTGCGTCATTGTTAATATGAGCTTTAGGTGTGAGGGCTTCAAAGTCCACAATATAGGTTTGAAGCTTGCCATTTCCTTGCTTCAAATCTCTGAGCTTCGTTAATGCGGTTCCCCTAGAGTCTACTGGTTCGAATGCTTCATTAAAGCTTTTCATAAACACCTTCATGTCTCCATAACCGACCTTCTGTCCAGAAGTATCGGTAGACTGAGCATGGGAAAGGAATTGCTCTTTCCATAATTTAGTGTTCTTTTCAGTCATGAATGATGTAATGAAAATGATTTTCTGCTTATATTCCAGGTAACACCCAGTAAGATTAAAGTAGAGAATACAATCATAATACAATGTGCTTAAATAAGCCATATGTGCACATGGATCAAGAGAGTCATGAGAATGTACATAAGTGCATATCCTAAAGAGGAAGGCAACTATAGTACAGACACGTGGAGCATATGAGTCAATAAAGTAAAGATGTTGTATTATGTGATATACAAGATAAGAATGAGAAGGGGTATGTATGACTATAACACCCTGGGCTTAGGCCTGGGCTTCCCAAGTAGGAATTCAGCAGCAACTTCCACTGAGATGTACAGCTGGTACAGCCACTCAGCCTTGTGTTGTTATGCTTAGTGGCAACTAAGCCTTTAACAATGAACCCAAGACACAAGCTTAGGATTGCTAAAGTCAAGTTAGAGAATACAGGACATGTATCTACTGACTATATAAGAAGTATTAAAGTGGAGCTTTAAGTAATCGTCCAATAGGAATAATAGTCTTGGATATACCACAGAATGTGATGGAATGGATGGAATGTGTCAGAAGCGTGATTAGTGAAATGGTGATGATGTGAAGTGTGCAAGAGTGACAATGTGATAAGGTGAAGGGAGAACCGTAACATTACCCCCCTACTAAACCTTTTAATCCCTGATTAAAAATACCAAAAGCCTAAAACTACAGATAGAGTTTGGAAGAAGAGTTAGAAAAAAAAATTTCTAAGGTCGTTCTCTTCTCATCTCTTGTTCATCTTCATGTTCTTTTCATATTCATTTCATTTCATCTCTTGTCTATTCTTTTTATTCTTTTCTCATCTCTTTTCATATCTTTCTCATCTCATGTTATATATCCTTATACCCCCTTACTAACTGTCTGTTAAGACTGTGCTTGCCCTCGAAGCCATTGCTTAATCATTACAAAGTTCGTAGAATCAAAAAAATTGTAGATCTTGATATTCATTGTTTTCTTGGTGTTTTTTCTTTGTTTGTTCGTGTTTTCTTCTTTCCAAATCGGGTATAGTTTCATCAATTTGTCATTGGTTTTATCCGGTCCTAGGTCAATTTGTCATCAGTTTTTATTCTGGTCCTATGGTTCCTTTCATCATTCTTCTTCATCAGATCTTTAGAGATGCTTCCCATTTAAGGTACTTTAAATTCTCTAATCACCAGTCTGGTTTGTCCTATGGATATAAAATCCTAGAACCGCTTCCCTTCTCAAGGTACTTGCCAATGCTCTATACCAATTGGTGTTCCTCTAGATCTTTCTGATTATCTAAGTTTGATTGGAGTCTTTGTTTGTCAACAGTTTTCTCTGGTTCCTAATTTGTCATCAGTCGGATTCTGGTTTCCTTCTATGTCTTTGGCATTACATTTCATACTTGTAGAGGAGAAAACCTAGATCATAGTTGGAGATCTGAATTTTGTTAAACCAGTTTTCAAACTGGTTGGAGTTGGTGATGGTTGTCAATTTTGTTCTAAGCAGATTGTAGACTGCTTCTTGAAATATGTCGGTGAAGGATCGGTGCAATTTTGATCAACCAGATTACAGACGAGTTCCTATCAGAGTACTTCTGAGCGCTAGTACAGCCAACTCATACTTTTACGTCAAGGTTCTATGGGTTTCTTCAGGCTTCCCAGGTCTATTCGGTTTCTTTCCCTTTCAGAGTACTTCCAGTTTCTATAATACCATTGTACCATAGCCGTACTTTTACTTCCAGGGGTTCTTTCTAAGTCAGGGTGTCAAGACGTGACATAATCCCCAGATCCTAATTTCTTCTTCTTCTGATTCTACCCCCTTACTAGGGTGTTCTTCAGATCAAGCCAGTTGCATTCTGGAATCCGATTTGCTTGTCTGATTCTGTGAGGGGTCCCCGGATATAACCGGATCTACCACATCCTCAGAGTATGGTCTAATGAGGGGTCCCCAATATAATCGGATCTACCACATCCTCATGTTCCTTCTATCATATTCTATACTGAAAATAGTATTGTACTAGGTTTCTGTCTTTCCTTTCCAAGTGGCAGAACTAGAAGGACACAGTGCTCTTCCAGCCAAAGCTTACAAGCAACCAGTCATCAACTAGGAAACTGCACTAAATACTCGTTTGGTTCAACATAGCCTCTATGTAATGAAGTTCTAAACTACAAAGGGTATTGTAGAGATCGGCAGGCAGGGTCTTGGGCCAGCACCGAAATCATGGATTGTTTACACCTAAATGTGTTCTGTCCTCCATAGACCAGCAGCTGCAATGTAAGGCAGGGCCTGGTCTAGGTCTACTAACTACTAAAGATGATATGGGTATGGATGATGTTGGGATTCGGATAAGTCATTTGTTCAAAGGGTTTTGTCCCCTTATAGCATGGTTCTAGGTTTATTAAGGCACCCCAGGCCTATCGTCGTCGTAGTCCATAGCAGTCAGACTGTCTGGTACAGTTGTTCTAGTGTCACCTTCCCCAGGCTGGCCAATTCCAGGCCCAAGGGTCAGTAGGAGTCTCCAGAGTCGTTGTTGGTGCTCTAGCTACTGGGAGCGAGCAAGACAACAGTTAACTTGACCTTTTGTTATGCTTAGTGGTGACTAAGCCTTAACAATGAACCCAAAGACACAAGCTTAGGATTGCTAAGGTCAAGTTAGAGAATACAGGACGTGTATCTACTGACTATATAAGAAGTATTAAAGCAGGCTTTAAGTAATCGTCCGATAGGAATAATAGTCTTGGGATCATACCATAGAATGTGATGGAATGTGATGGAATGTGTCAGAAGTGTGATTAGTGAAATGGTGATGATGTGAAGTGTGAAAGAGTGACAATGTGATAAGGTGAAGGGAGAACCGTAACATGTGTAGTGATTACCAAGTGTCTGCATCCGGAAATAGCTGAATTAATGCTTACCTTCACCACCATCAATGACCACTGCCTCATCTCGATTCCATTGTCATTTGTCATCATCCATTCATCACATATCAGCCCTTAGTTCATCTCCATTGCCCTCTCATCACTTAGTCATCTGGAATCTGTCAAAAACAAGCAAAACTCTCGTTAACTCTGTCAAATACCATACCCCTTTATATCACCACTCACTCGATGTTCATACTTACTCTCCTTTCTCTCTACTCTACCCTGTCAGGCTCAACACCACGTCCTTCTGCAGCCGTCCTCACCTAATCGTTTGGCCTTTCCATACCCAAGAACCCTTAGTGTTTCACCAGTATAAAATAGCTCATGTACACTCATTTCACAGGCAATCATACCAGTCTCCCAGTCTCAGTCTCGCACTTGTTATCTAAATCACATCACTATATTCATTATTATCATCTCGCACTCATC
>JABCPU010000750.1:0-27738 GCA_016800925.1 Suillus spraguei | reverse complement strand
CTCATTTTCTGTAGCCTATTTCGAGTGGAGTGCCGGCGCTCAACGTTCCCCGGCCTTCCATAATTGGTGTAGGGACGCCTCATTCCCCTCGTTCACCACGTTCCCCAAAGAAGCAATTGTTTGGGCCTGCTTCAGTAAGTAATATTTAGTTGTCCGGCACTTGGGAAAATGCTTATATATCACCAGCTCATTGCCGGCAGTCCACCCAAGGTGATGGTGAGTCATGATTCTTTGTCCGGACCTCCCGCCTGTACTTACCCATTGTCAGGCCACCTCCGGCAGTCGTCTGGAGGTTGTCGAGACCCCCCAGGCAATGTCCAGCACTCCGGCTGAGGAACCTGCAGTCATGGATACAGGTGATATTCTCATTCCCGGCCCAGTGAGTACTCTAATGAATTCCAATGAGTCCATCAACTAATGGAACCCACAGAACAACCCCTGCCATTATTGCACCCAGGAGAAGTGGCCCTGCGCCACTCGGTTGGACAGGAGGACCTGTGCCCCATGTTTGTTGTGCGTCTGCTGCGCCACCAAGAAGATCAAATGTGTCCCAGCATCCATGGGATCCCTGCCAAAACATATTCGAGGGAAGTCTACCACCCGGCAGGCTCGCTCCAGGACACCTTCCAGAGCTCCCTCCAATGCCGGCTGCCTCACAGTCCAAAGCCCGAACTCACAGTCAATCTCGTGGCCCCTCCGGCACTCCAGCTGTCCCTGCTGTGACCACACCCAAGGCACAGTCCCGTGGGCGCAGCAAGACAATCACTGCCCCCAAGACACCTGCACCTGCATCAGCTTGTGAGTCACCCCAATTGTCTATGACCATCTGACCTTATCTGAACTTGTGGACCCAGATGATCCAGGCAACCTTGTGCCAGAATATGATTCTGATGATATGGATGTTGAGGTGAAGGTTGAACCCTCTGCTGATGAGGGTGAAATGGCTACATAAGTGTATGTTCATAGATGTATATACAATGGTTGAATGAATGTCAGTGCTGGATGCCAAGGCCGGACATCCGGAACAGGACAATGGAGATTCACAATGGATATTTCGCGAATGCCAGATATCCGGCTACCTCAAGCACAACACACAATTTAAAGAATTTGAAACATCTCTGTCGAGTTACCTTGTCCTGGGTGCCGGGTCACATTGTGAAACACATCATTCCATATATCTTAAGTGCCGAACCCCGCACCCCAGGACCCTGGAGTTGGGACTCATCACCATCTGACAGATATCGATCCACATATTTGATGTGCTGAACCCCTAACTCCGGCACTCGGGAGTTCGAACCATGTGAGGCAATACAAAGATATTGATTGACACATGTTCAGTCCCGAACCCTGAACTCTGGCACCCGGCACTCGGAACTTGGGCCTTAGAACTTATAACAATGTGAAAGATGTCGATGCACATTTTCTATCACTGAACCCCGAACCCCGGCACCCGGGAGTTAGAAACATGTGAGGCAATACCAAGATATTGATTTACACGTGGGGAGTGCCGAACCCCGAACTCCGGCACCCGGCAGTTGGGAATCTGGACTCGGGACTCATAACCATGTGAAAGATATCGCTCCACATATTTAACCACCCAACCCCGAACCCCAGCACCCAGGAGTGAGAACAATGTGAGTCAATACAAAGATATTGATGTACACATGTTGAATGCCGAACCCCGAACTCCGGCACCCAGCACTCAGGACTCGGGACTTGGTACTCATAACAATGAGACAGATATCGATCCACATATTTTAACAACGACCCCCGAACCCCGCCACCCGTGAGTTAGAACCATGTGAGGCAATACAAAGTTGAGTCCCGAATCACGATCACCGAGTGCCGGGTTACCATGTGAGGCAATACCATGATATTGATGTACACATGTTGAGTGCCGAACCCCGAGCTCCGGCACCCGGGAGTTAGCACAATGTGAGGAAATACCATAATATTGATTTACACATGTTGAGTGCTGAACCCCGAGCTCCGGCACCTGGGAGTTAGCACAATGTGAGGCAATACCATGATATTGATTTACACATGTTGAGTGCCGAACCCCAAGCTCCGGCACCCGGGAGTTAGCACAATGTGAGGCAATACCATGATATTGATTTACACAAGTTGACTGCCGAACCCCGAGCTCCGGCACCTGGGAGTTAGCACAATGTGAGGCAATACCATGATATTGATGTACACATGTTGAGTGCCGAACCCCGAGCTCCAGCACCCGGGAGTTAGCACAATGTGAGGCAATACCATAATATTGATTTACACATGTTGAGTGCCGAACCCCAAGCTCCAGCACCCGGGAGTTAGCACAATGTGAGGCAATACCATGATATTGATTTACACAAGTTGACTGCCGAACCCCGAGCTCTGGCACCTGGGAGTTAGCACAATGTGAGGCAATACCATGATATTGATTTACACAAGTTGACTGCCGAACCCCGAGCTCCGGCACCTGGGAGTTAGCACAATGTGAGGCAATACCATGATATTGATTTACACAATTCGAGTGCCGATCCCTGAGTGCCGGGTGCCAGAGCTCGGGGTTCGGCACTCAACTTGTGTAAATCAATATCATGGTATTGCCTCACATTGTGCTAACTCCTGGGTGCCGGAGCTCGGGGTTCGGCAGTCAACATGTGTACATCAATATCATGGTATTGCCTCACATTGTGCTAACTCCCGGGTGCCAGAGCTTGGGGTTCAGCACTCAACTTGTGTAAATCAATATCATGGTATTGCCTCACATTGTGCTAACTCCCGGGTGCCAGAGCTCGGGAAGTCCCGAGTCCCGAGTGCCAGGTGCTGGAGTTCGGGGTTCAGCACATACAATATGTGGATCGAGGTCTTTCACATTGTTTTGACTGCCGACCCCCAAGCTCCGGCACTTGGGGTTTGGCACTCAACATGTGTAAATCAATATCATGGTATTGCCTCACATTGTGCTAACTCCCGGGTGCCGGAGCTCGGGGTTCGGCAGTCAAAACAATGTGAAAGACCTCGATCCACATATTTTATGTGCCGAACCCCGAACTCTGGCACCCGGCACTCGGGACTCGGGACTTGGTACTCATAATGTGAAAGATCTTGAGCAACATATTGTCAGTGCTGAACCCTGAACCCCGGCACCCAGCACTCGCAACTCGGGACTCAGAACAATGTGAGGCAATAGACACCTATTGATCAACACATTCTAAGTGCCGAACTCCGAACTCCGAAATCTGGTAGTCTACTATTTAGGGGTTCACGGTTCGGTACTCAGGCTTTTGCACTTGAGACCGAAAACAATGTTAGGCAATATAATGACTTTGATCCACACATGTATGGTAGATATCTTTTTCATCTCAAATCTTGAATCTCGAGTGCCGAACCCCCAATCCCGAAATCCGGTAGTCTACAATTTCAGGGTTCGGTCCTCGGGACTCAGACACATGTCAGGCAACAACAAAACTTTGATCCACACATTTTTGGTAGATGTCTGTTTTGTCTCGAATCTCGAGTTTCTAGTTTCTAGTTTCAGTACTCTGCACCCACACCCGGCACTCAGCACTAGATGACTCCACACATGGACTTTAAATCTTTCACCTTGTGTGTTGTGTTTCGGGTGTCCGGGTATCTGGAATTCAGGAAATCTCTAGTTTGCATCTCCAGTTTCGAGTTCCTGGATTCGGGACTTGGCACCTGGCACCCGGCACCTCAATTATCGATGAATGTCAGACATGATGAATTCAGGTTTTCGTGCTTCAGGGTTTAGATTTTGGTGGTTGATGGTATGTATATGCACTCATAGGGTGCATGTATCCTATGTGTTTGATTCTCTGGTGGCTACATCAGCTGTACATCTTTATGATACATATCTAGGCCCACCCGTATATGTAATATATTTTACCTCGGCCCACCCGTCTATGCAATAAATATTTTACTGCACCCTCGGCCCACCCGTATATGTAATATTCTCTTACCTCGGCCCACCCGTCTATGCAATAATATTTGCCTTGCATCTCTCTTCAGCCCAGCTGTCTATAATATCCTACTCTACATACTACCCAGATGAGCCCACCCATCTCTGTCGGGGATTATATCCCCTGGCCCATCCATCAACATCAGAAATCATGTTTCCCTCGGCCCACCCGTCTCTCCCAAAAATACAAGTCTCCCGGCCCACCCATCTCCATCGGAAATAATATTCCCCCGGCCCATCCGTCAACATCGAGGATATACATAACCTTGGCCCATCATCTGCTGGCCTGTCTTTGACGGGAGATTATGTGGGTCGGGTGACCCGTATAGTACGGAATAGACTTTAATCTTTTGTTATGAACTGGGGTAGCATCACCAGTGACAGTGAAAAGACACAGATGATCTGCTGGGAAGTTCTTACAATGTCCAAGAGAGGACAAGGTGAAAGTACAAGGAACGCGTTCCGAGTACGATCAAAGGTTCGGCCTCAAAGACAAGTCTGAGAGGTTCTACGAGAATAGAGACTAAGGCTAAGGAGTGCTTAGACTTAGAGACAATTCAAGACGACTTAGGTTGGAGACCTAAGCAAAGGAAGTTCCAGGTAAAACCCAGTAAGATTAAAGTAAAGAATCTACTACAAGTACAACGTGCTTAAATAGACCAATATGTGCGCACGGACCAAGAGAGGCGTGAGAAAGTAAGTGCGTATCCAGATAAGGAAGGCAACTATAGTACAGATGCGTTGAGCATATGAGTCAGAGTCATGTGACATGGAAAGCAGAAACCTGACGACGATCTTAGAGGAAGAGCTCATAATATCCCAAAATTAACTAAGTACTTCGTACTGCCCAAGTTGCTCACCCTTCCATCGAAGAAATTCCTGATCCGGACGAACCCATGACGACCACCATACCCACCAAAGATGATGAACAATTTAATATGATGCAGGATGTTTGGCATGCACCGGAAGTACGCAAAATTTCTTCTTACGAGCTCAGAGACAGAGAGTTCCTTGTGGAGTATGATGTCGACAGAATTAACATGAGAATCATTGACGAAGTATCCATGGATACACCTCTCACACGAGATGGAACTTCTCAACTCGAACAACTCCCTAACTATTCCACAATCTCCCTTCCTCCTCCGAAATACAGTAATAAAGCTCAGGAATTCACCACGGATGAGAAGGAAAAGAAAAGAAGCCCTTCAAAGAATTGGTTCCGGAATACCTGCACGACTTCGCGGATGTCTTTGCTAAAGATGGTCTGAACAAACTACCCCCTGAACGCCCTGGTATTGATCATCATATTGATACCAAACCCGGTTTCATCCCTCGTACATCTAAGGTTTACCCATTGTCAGAAAAAGAACGCGCTGCCGTTAAAATGTTCATTGACGAAAACGTTGCAAAAGGCTTCATTTCGGAATCGAAGTCACCCCAAGCCAGTGGCTTCTTCTTCGTAGGAAAGAAGAGTGGAGAATTACGTCCCTGTCAAGATTACCGCTACATCAATGATTGGATGGTCAAGAACGCTTACCCGCTTCCACTCACTATCTCTCTTGTCGCATGCCTTCACAATGCACAATTCTTTATGAAAATGGATATCCGGTCCAGTTACAATAATATTCACATCCATCCTGATGATCGCTGGAAAGCAGCATTTACTACGGAATTTGGTCTCTTCGAACTAAATGTCATGTTCTTTGGCCTTTGCAATTCCCCTGCAACCTTCCAAGGGTATATGAATTGTACCTTCCAGCAAGAAATCGATGAAGGATGGATGGTTATTTACATGGACGATATCCTGATCTTCTCCACAACAATGGCAGAACACCGCGAACGGACTAGACGAGTCTTGATGAAAATATGAAACGAGCACTTATTCCTGAAACTGGAAAAATGTACCTTCGATGCAGAAGAAGTGGAGTACCTTGGAATGATCATTCGTCCTGGACAAGTGGCTATGGACACCGCCAAAACCAGAGGAATCGCCGAATGGCCAACTCCGAAATCAGTAAAAGATGTTCAGTCATTCCTCGGCTTCTGCAACTTCTACCACACATTCATTTCCCACTACTCCGATATCGCACGACCCCTTATTGATCTCACAAAGAAGGATACTCCCTTCCTTTGGACGACTCAATGTCAGGACACCTTTCAAGATCTCAAGGAACGCTTCATCAAACAACCGGTACTTCGCAATCCAGATCCATCCCGGCAATTTGCGGTCGCGACTGATGCTTCTCTTGTAGCAACGGGAGGTGTCCTATTGCAAACCGACGAAAACAGCATCTACCACCCATGCACCTACTTGTCTCAGTCATTGAACCCAGCGGAGCGTAACTATCAAATTTTTGATTGGAGTTACTTGCAGTCATCCGCACATTAAATGAATGGTGTTACTATCCTATCTTGAAGGAAGCGCCCTTACTGTCCTCATCTTCACTGATCACAAAAACCTTCTATACTTCTGTACCGCACAGAAGTTAACACAACGACAAGCTCACTGGCAATTAACATTGTCACTCTTCGACATTGAACTACATCATGTTGCGGGTACTAAACTAGCTGAGGAGCGGAGGAGCGGAAGGAGCGGAGGAGCGATGATTGGACGAGCATAGCTCTGTGGATCTTAGAGGAAGTGTTTACTAGAGAGGAGTAGGTCCGGATATGGTGTAGAGATAGTATAGACTACTCTGGACAAGGTCCGGAATAGAAACAGACAGTATAAGACTACCAAAGGTAGAGTTGGAGGTGAAACAGATGATAGATGGAGATGGACGAAGTCTGGAAAGATTATAGGACATAGGATCAAAGCTCCGGCCTAGGCAGTGATCCCATAGGCCTGAGTCAGAAGCTTACAAGTGCTGGAGCCCAAGTGCAAGAACAGAAACGGAGTTATATAGACATGATAACAGGATATAGAGTAATCAAAGGAATATACAGAAGTAGGAACAATGAATCAGACTCAGGTCTGCAGGAGTTGTACTACAAGTTTATATACTGTAGGAGCATGCCAGAGGGTAAGTACAGATAGTCCGAGGCTATGTCTGAAGCATATGGAAACACAAAAGTACAGCGGACATAAGGCTATGAACTCGGAGATGAAGCTTGTATGAAATACTTATCAAGACGGAGGCAGAGATCACTGAGAGCCAGAAGCACAGAGATACCCAAAAGCCAGAGACACAGGTATATTCTAAAAGGGGTGATGCGCAGGTGCGCGGGAATAGTTCGAATATGAACTCGGATTGGATATAGACACAGATCGGATATGGACATGGATCGGATATGGAGTGGAGTGGATGGGTGGATCGGATATGTGAACTGGATTGGATGGGTGGATCGGATATGTGTAGATTGGGTGTCTGGGTGTCCATGGATTGAATTTGATCTAGACCTGAATGTACGGTATATGACACTTATCGACAATGATCTACTTGATGTATTGGCTACTTCTGATCCCTTGGATGACCCTGTATTCAAAACAGCGTCAGATGCATTAGACGGTTTTGTCTTCCTCCTATGAAGTCGGCATTGTCCGATTGGAAGATTGATCGTGATGTACTCTATTTCAAGAACCACGCTTACATTCCTCCCGACCATCGCGCTGCCATCCTTAATCATTATCATGATCATATCACTGCTGGTCATCCTGGTCATTTCAAAACTGAAAGCTTGTTAAGCAGGAAGCTTGGTGGCCCTCTATGGGTGCCTACATCCATAAATATGTCGAGGGTTGCGCCCTTTGTCAGCAAATGAAGTCTGACACGCATCCGGTCCGCCCTCCCCTTGTGCCAATCCCTTCCTCTGCTTCCGCCCTTTTTCGCAAATCTCCATTGACTTGATCACTGACCTCCCCGTGTCAGGGGGCTTTGATAGTATCATGGTCATGGTGGACCATGGCCTTATAAGGGGGTAATTATCATCCCTTGCCTTAAAACCATCACTTCCGAAGGCGTTGCCAAGTTATTTTTGAAACATGTTTATCGCCAATTTGGACTCCATGACAAAGTCATCTCCGATCGTGGCCCGCAGTTCCTATCTCATTTCTCAAAAGAACTTGCCCGACTCCTCGACTATGCCATCGCCCCATCTACGGCTTACCACCCCCAGACTGATGGTCAAACTGAGCGGCTCAATCAAGAATTAGAAACATATTTGTATATCTACTGCCGCAACAACCCTGGAGATTGGATAGAACATCTCCCTATGCTGAGTTCATTCACAATCATCGAAAACACGATGCCAAATGCTTTGCCATTCTTTCTCATGATGGGATATGAACCCCGCGTCATTCCCCATTTAATCCCTGATTCTACCATACCAGCAGCAGAAGATCCAAGAAGAAGCCATTGCATGCCACAATATTGCCATGCAAACAATGGCAGAATGATCCTGAGGAGATAAGTACCAACCATGGAAGATCAGAGATAAGGTTTGGCTATCTGCTGCTAATCTTAGACTCAAACTCCCATCGCGAAAACTTGCACCAAAGCATACCCTTTCCCGATCACTAATGTCTTATCGCCTATCACATTCACTCAAACTCCCTCCACAATGGAAAATTCACCCCACTTTCCATGCTTCCATGTTATCTCCTATAGCGAAACAGACGTACATGGCCCGAACTTCCTGAACCACCGCCTGATATCATTGAAGAAGAAGAAGAATACAAAGTAGAAGCAATTCTTTCCCATAAAGGAACCGGTAATCACCGACGCTATCTTGTCTCTTGGAAAGGATATTCATCGGGAGATAACAAATGGATCCCCGAAAAGAATTTAGCAAACTCTGCACGAATCTTGAATGCTTATAAGAAACGACATGCCCTTTGAAGTCGAACCAGCCCCATAAACCATTCAATATGACCTTTCCAAAACTTCATTCCCACTGCTTACATCCACCCTGTCGCTGAAGAAACTTATACCACCACTGACCACTATGCCGACCTCATCAGAAACATCGACGAAACTCCTTCGTTGAAGCCCTCCTCTGTCCTGGACACGCAACTGAGATTGAAAAGATCCTTACCAGCAAGGATGCATTTGTCACTATCCTCCTCACCAACATCATCCACACAGCTGCCCTCATCGAAACCATATGCCACGACATTCAAGATGATGCTATCCATCAGCAAATCCTACACTGCCAGAAATGCATTCGCTCTTACGGGCTGCTTCTTCTTCCCAATTCTTTAAGGCTGATGTTGAGACGGCTATTCACATCGTGGCCGAGCATCGAGCAGGTGTGGCGAGACCTCCCTCTCCACAAAGAGATCCACTTCCAATTCCTGCTCCTTCCACCCATGATTCGGGCACTCATTCTAATATCACTGCCCTTACTGGCTTACTCGCTGCTGTTCAGGAAGCAAATAACACAGCTGATGCCATCATCGGAGAACTTGAAGGAGCAACGGTCAATTCTAGAGAAGCGAGAGGATTGGTAGCTGCTTAATCGACGCTATCCACCATTCTGAAATGCAACCCACGCCTTTGCCAATCAATACTACCATTATGCTTGATGAGGACACAGAACCTCCTCATCTGTTCACTGAATGCCGTGCCACGCACGAAAAAGTTCGTAACTAATGCACTACATAACGAGCTTGCTGAGATTATCACGCTCGGGACTCATGTGACAAAAGAACTAGATAACGAGCCTGTCGAAGTCAATGCGCTCGGTCAACTATTAAAAGACCTTCACATCCATCCTCCTATGGTTGTCCCTCGCATTTTCAACTCTACCATTCCCATCCTCATAGAAGCTCTAGGGCCCACAACATCCTCAGACCCAGACGAATTGGTTGCTGCAGCTGTGACACCAGCACCCTCTATTTATACCATCGATGATTGTCAAGTCAACGACATTCGCTCTAGCAACGAGTGAGCCCTTAGACGTATTACTCGTAAATGAGGGAAGAAACGCACACGTTCTGTGAGTCCTCACTGCCGCATCATCGCTCCAACTCCACTTTGAAAAGCCAACTCCAATCCTGATGAGAAATGAAATGCTGCGTCTGCGGACTACTCGGGCATTGTCAGAAGAATTGTGGAGAATACCAGTGTGGGGTTTGTCGGTATTGGGCGCCGACTCATTTATCCATTTACTGTCCCCAACGAGTCGGAACTGCCCCCTTCACCTTAACTTGGAAGGACAACGGCTTCTACAACGTGCTTTTTCTTGGAACAACAGCTTGACGATGAACAAACTCGAGCAGCAGCTAGACAAGATTCAAAACGACATGCTGGAGTTGAAGAAGCCGTGTATGTGATGAGTGGTTCAGTTCTTGATGAAGACTACGAGTATAGCAACGATCCCGTCTATTACGCTAATCAGGATGAATAAAGTCGGTGACTTTATGTGTAAAACGGGGTAATGTTACAGTCGTATGTGACATGACTCTGACTCATATGCTCAATGCATTTGTACTATAGTCGCCTTCCTTCTTTGGATACGCACTTACGTTCTCACGTCTCTCTGGTCCGTGCGCACATATTTGCTTATTTAAGCACATTGTATTACACTTGTATACCTTACTTTAATCTTACTGGGTTTTAACTGGAATATCCTTCGCTTAGGTCTCCAACCTAAGTCATCTGAATCATTGTAAAGATACAACCTAGCTTGGGCTGTATAAACTAGTATGTTAGTCTTGCGCTCCGTCTAGTCTGCTTCACTTGTAAGAACAAGAGCGTTCAGCCCTAAAGGGAAATGCCTATTTAGTATGGTTAAGTTCGAGTCTAACTTATTTGCGAAACAAGCGTCGAGGTCAGCAGTAAGTTGCCGCGGTCAGCGATGATACTGCCGGAACTAGCGTCGTGCGTAGTGGTGCTACCCGTTGAGATAAAGTCAGTAACAGTTGTGTTGAGCGAGCAATGTCGAGCGATGGTCTCAGCGGTAGCAGTAAGGTTGTGAGTGGTGCGAGGAAACAGTAAAGAAGTCTGCGGTACTTTCAGTGGTAAAGTAGCGGAGCGTGAGAAGTTCAGTCAAAGTATCAATCAAAAGTCCAGCGGTATGCCAGCAGTAACGGAGAATGAGCGTGATGAATTAACAAGCGATAAGTGAACTTTAAAGACTATGTCCACTACTGGGTAGATCCAGAGCTAGACAATAATCCTGACCTATAGTACGTGCAATGGGGTAAAATCAGGTACTGTATCGTGGGGTATGTGGTGCTTATATCCTAATTTGTATGTACTCGGAATACTCTAGGCGAGATTAGCAGCACTGGAGTGTAGTAACTGCTGTAAGTAAACATAGCCGAGTGCTGCGGCACAAGGCAACATGTAATAAGGCTTGCTGTGGAATCAGTGATAACGAACAAAAACAAACTACCACCAAATGAGCTATGCGATGCGCAAGGACATGGAAGGACATCGGTTCGTGAACTGGTGCAGCAGTCGGTACGGTGTGGTAAGCATGGATGCTGCCAGAACTGCTAAGGGGTAAGATGCCATGGACAAGTGTTATCTCCTGTAGACGTGAGACGAGTGTCAAAATATGGGGTTTTAAGCCCAGCGCCAATATGTTTGTTACATCGTCTCTATGTCTAAGCACTCCTTAGCCTTAGTCTCTATTATACCGATCGTCTTAGAGTCGCAACTCTTCGACTGAACCCTTGATCCTACTTGGAACCTTTCCTAAGTAGTAGTCCTCATTCTCTTTTGAATGTAGTCGAACCTCCCAGCAGACCGTCTGTGTCTTATCACTGTCACTGGTGACGCCATCCCAGTTTGTAACAAAAGATGATCTGCGATGGTGTTGCCTTCTCCAGATATGTGGAAAACACGGTGTAGTGAACAAAGTCATGCTGACCATGAAAGTGCTGTTTTACACAAGTTTCTCGTTACTGCCTACAGTAGCTACCAAGAAAACCCCTATAGCAAGCATTACCCCTTTTCGCTTCGCCGGTACTGTTTTTGCTCTGTGGATCCTTGCCCCTTACTGAATCTCGCTACTGATGTCCTCCTGTCCATTCCATTTCTGTCTAAGATCCATTGGTGCATAGCATATTCGTTTCCGCTGTTACTAAAGCTATGGCAAGACTTACCTTACCTTCCGTGACACCGCTTGCTCACTGCGTGCCTCTTAGCTAAATATCTCTATCTCGCTACCGTTCTCACTATGTATTCCGGCCATTCACAGTATATGTTAAAAAGGACTCTTCACACATTCCGGTACTTTTACTTCCCTCCTATAGTACACACGGTACTTAGGAATAGTCACCACTACTGTCACTACGAAATAAAGTCCTTTACTGAAGTCACTGTTTCCTTAAGAATTGCTTTACCACTGCATGCACTACCGCTCTTTACCGCTTTCCTGCGCTTCACCACTAGCGCTAGCACTTTCTCATGCTTCACCACTACACTACCACTTGTTTTACCGCAGAAGTTCCCACGCTTACCGCAGTTTTACGACTTGTACTACCACTGTTTTACTGTTCACGCTACCGCTTGCCTACCGCATTCCCATGCTTACCGCTAGTTTTACCGCAAGTTTCCCACAGACCGGAGGTCACCGCTAGCATCTCGCTACCTCTGACGGCAGTCTTGCACCACAGGTTGGGCATTATTGAACTATATTAACTTAGCATTCCCTTTAGGGTTGAATGCTCTTGCTTTGCAAGTGAAGCAGACTAGACGGAGCGCAAGACTCGCATACTAGTTTAGGCCATGGTTCATCTACAGCCCAGGCTAGATTGTATCTTTACAATGGAAATCAACTTGAAAGGCAAGGATCACTTCCACCACATACATCAAGAGATGATTATAACCTGGACCGCCGGATAATGAGTTGAATAGATATTGTTACAGTTGTACGTGCCCCTATTCATTTTCCCTTTATCTTCTTACTTGTATATCATGTCACATGACTCTGACTCATATGCTCAACACATCTGTACAACACATGCCTTCCTTATTAGGATACGCAATTACATTCTCATGGTTACCTGGTCTGTGTGCACATATATACCTATATAAGCACAGTGTACTTGTAGTAGATTCTTTACTTTAATCTTACTAGGTTTTACCTGGAACATCCTTCGCTTAGGCCTCCAACCTAAGTCGTCTTGAATTGTCTCCAAGTCTAAGCACTCCTTAGCCTTAGTCTCTATTCTTGTAGAACCTCTCGGACTTGTCCCTGAGGCCAGACCCTTGATCGTACTCGGAACGCGTTCCTTGTACTTTCACCTTGCCCTCTTCTGGACATTGTAAGAACCTCCCAGCAGACCGTCTGTGTCTTTTCACTGTCGCTGGTGACGCCATCCCAGTTCATAACAGATATACCAAATTGAGACTGTCTGTGAAAACAGCCAGTCATCCATTTTTTGGTAAATGAGTGACGGCATCATGAATTGCAGAAGCGATGCGTAGAGCCTTGTAAAAGAATATAAATATATCCTTCATGAGAGGATGTTCGGGAAGGTTAGATTGGAAACCGAGATTGAGAGAAGGATACCAAAATCCCATTCCAGATCCTGATGCATCACAAAACACTTGAAGTATGTCCATTGATATAGAGGTTGATAGCTCCAAGAAGTGGACTTTAAAAGACAGACACCACTCGAACATTCTAGAAGGAATGCTGCCCAACGAAGTTCCTTGACTACACTTCAATTAAACCAAATCATCCCTTTAGAGTTAGTCTTTCCTGTGATTTTGGCGTAGATGGCCGAAAGCCCAGGGCGTAAAAGTGGACAAACATTTAGTGCTCAATTTAGAGATCCCACAATATGCTCGAAATCTTGAAGTGACCTCCACCTTTTATATCTCGCAAAATCTTTCAATTCTTGGACTAAACCTCTCTTGGACTCCTCTTTAAGAGTAATCTTCATCAGATTTGGATCCACCTCAAAACCAATGACTGGAAGAGGAGATCCAAAAATTTGCTTCCTCTCTTCATGCAGTATTCCTAACTCATCCCCGAGTAGGAGAAGTGTGACCATATTGGAAGGCAACATTTTGTGATACTTGGCATAGTAGGATAGATGACCAAATTTGGAGAATGAGAATGAGTCATTGACGTAAATGAAAGCTTGAATAAGGTGAATGAAAACGGCTATCCAGATAACAAGTGACATGAAGGCGTGGAAGACTTGTTGTGATACACGTCCACCAAATATGTTAGCTCTGTCAACTCTCCTCTCTCCATCAAAGGAAACAATCTGTTTAATTTGCCATAAAGGATGCATGGGCATATGACGATAAGCCTCCGAAACATCTGCCTTCCAGATAATTAAGTCGTCATTAGGATAGGAATGACGATACTCTCGCAAAGCTCCTCCAAGATCCTGGACATTGTCAAGAGTAACTCCAGCGATGTCCTCCTTTGCAATCATCAAATTGAGAGAGAATTCTCCGGCACTATGATTAGTGACAAGACAAAATTTCCCTCCTTCTTTAGGAACAGTGTGAATTGGCATACTGTACATACCTGGCAAGAGATCCAGGCCAAAGTTGGAAGAATACTGACCCACAGACTCTTCCTTAATAATTGACTGCATAGAAAGTCACACTCGAGGACAGACAAGGGTGTAGGGAAGGTATGTCCCAAGTAGTGGGATAGGTTCCATACTGGGTGTCAGCCCAAGGCCAAAATCCTTTGCGTAGTCCTTGACAAACAGACTGAACGAAAGGAGGATTAGGGTGATTAGCTTGAGTAAGGATAGTCTCAAAGCGGTCAATATTAATGGAGTAGAAACTCGGAAAATATCAGGGTTATTAGCAACGGTCATAAGAGCTGGAACATTCTCAAACTGAGAGAGAGGGGGACATGGTAAAGGTTTGGCCATTTCAGTCCATAAGGCCGTACCACTAAGAGTTTCAGATTCTTCTCCCCAAATCATTCTCCTGTGAAATAGTTGACCATGTGCAATAGACTCATTTAGAAGCCTTTGCCACTGGGCAGTCTCCTCATTTGCGACCCCCTCGACACTTGCTACAGATGTGGAACCACGGACATTCGGTAGTGGACTTATCACAGGCTCTGCAATTCCAGTTGTGACAAGGTTCTCCTCGTCCTGACGAACCCAATTGTAACGGTTTCTTTCCTCCTCCCCCTCCCTTTCCAAACACTTTCTCCCTGGAATTTGAGGAGGATAACTGTTGAATTTCGGAGAATGCGACCATTCCGAGAGATGAGAGGTGTGAAACTTCGAGACATCAGAACTTGGAGATGGCGTCAAAGCGCAAGTACTTTTGCCCTTCAATTTTGAGACGACATGCTTTATCAAAGTCAAGGATTTGGGAGTGGAGATTATAGTGGACATCAATGAAGAATCCTGAGACATATCTCTTGTAACTTCATAATTCGGATTCTTTCCAAGGCATGATAAAGGAAAGTGCTTCAATCCAGAGATTGGTAGCGATACTCCAGTCTCCGTAGGTGTCATAGACCGTACATTCAGGTCTAGATCAGATCCAATCCATGGACATCCAGACACCCAATCTATACATCCCAGTCCACCCATCTAATCCAGCTCACATATCCAATCCACCCATTCACTCCAATCCATATCCATCCGTGTCCATATCCAATCCGTGTCCATATCTGATCTGTGTCCATATCCAATCCAATGTAACAAACATATTGGCACTGGGCTTAAAACCCCATATTTTGACACTCGTCTCACGTCTACAGGAGATAACACTTGTCCATGGCTGTCTTACCCCATTTAGCAGTACCGTTCGGACCCATCGAAGGTATCTGGCTCACGGACTTTGACTTTGCTATCATCCGAGGTGGGGGTGCGACGGCTACTGCGAGCGAGGTGGTTAATGGCTACGGATAGTTGGGCTAGGACCTGGTCCTGAGGGCTTAGGTGGATTTTATCTTCTTCGTCATCCAGGTCCTCATTGTCCGATCATCAACTTCATCATCTGGTAGATTACTGCGCAGCTCATCATCAAAGCGAATGGTCGGGCGCGAATTGGAGTCTGGGTTATCTGGGTTCCGAGTTGGTGTTATCGGATCCGGTCTGGCTTGACAGGTGGAGATACTTTGACCTATGTCGCTCATGCTTGCGCGGCGTTGAGAGAAACTGGTAAATGTTTGGACGATGGGTGTGGGATCTCGTTGGATCGGACCAAGTCCGGCTCCTCGGAGTGTGTTCTGAGTTTACGGGGAGGCATGATATGGGATGGTTGCTAAGTTACTCGGAAAGGTTTGAGTTCGAATATACTGTTAAGACTGTACTCAAGGGTAGAGAGATCCGAAGGGCTTTGGCCTCAGTTCGTACACTGTGCCCCTTTCTCGAGTAATGCCCCTTATTTCAGGGAGGAGTTATTCGTCCGAAGACCCGGGAGGAGTTGCGTGACGGATCCGGGTGTCCGAAGGTGTCGGATATGATACGTCCGAAGGTTATTCGGAACGTAAGGGGAGGACAGAGATTAAGGCTAGTTTCGGAACAAGTTCCTAACTAGAAACTAACGGAGATGGACTATCCGAAGATAGAGTCGGAGGTATAGACTATAGGAATCAATCCTAAGTCTCGGAAGGTGACTTTAAAGCGGAGAGTGGCTTAAGTCCGGAGAAGGCAGAATGAGTAGAATCTAAGATGATATTCGAACTAAGGTTCTACGGAGATCTACAAGTGGTTTATATACAGTAAGTATCTAAGACGGATAATCAGCAAGTCCGGGACCGAGGGCTATGTATGAAGTGTAACGGAAGTCTATTAGTTATTGCACAGCGGATCAGTAAGCATGAATCAGAAATGAACACAGGAAACGGATCAGTAACACAGGATGGAAATATAAACAGCTGGAGTACTGGTAGTAGGAGAAATGACGAAAGGAGATAGACGCAGATGTTCACCAGGGAGTTAAGGTGCAAGAAGTGAGTACATTCAGACGGGTGGTCCAGACAGGATCTGTGGACCGGATGGATATGGAAACGATCGGATCTGGACGGATATGATCGGATCTGAGATTAGAAGTATGGTATATGACACCTAGAGTATTCCGAGTACATACAAATTAGGATATAAGCACCACATACCCCGCACGATACAGTACCTGATTTTACCCCATTGCACGTACTATAGGTCAGGATTATTGTCTAGCTCTGGACCTTGTCCGGAGTAGTCTATACTATCTCTACACCATATCCGGACCTACTCCTCTCTAGTAGCCAACACTTCCTCTAAGATCCACAGAGCTATGCTCCTCCGCTCCTCCGCTCCTCCAGACCCCTAGTCCTCTGGATTCATCTTATCCTATCCTCTGACATCTATGGATCATCTTTCCCTCCGGAGCTCTGCTCCTATCCTGCCCTGGACTTTGTCCAGCGGTCCATCTTTCATCTGTTCTACTTGGAACTTGTTCCAGTAATGGTTACCATTACTCCCTACCTTCCGGAAATAGTTCTGGCGCATTCCCGTGCTCATCCAGAAGTCCATTGGAGCTCTGTCAAGCTATCCTGCCTTAGAGTTTGTCTGGACTCTCCATCCGGACTTCATCAGAACTCTCCCTTGGACTTCATCCAAAATTAAGGGCACATACTTGGGTAAGGGGCACAGCGCACGAGCTGAGGCGAAGCCCCTTTGACTTTACAACCCTCCAGTACAACCCCATGTAAGACCAGGACTTCTTACTAATCTCCTGTTTTGCATGGTCATAACAGTAGGTTTTGACTTTATGGGTTGTGGTAGGCTGTGACAAGGTGATCTCGAAACTCTTTCCAAGGGGTTGAGATTGTTTTGGGTCAATGGTAGTGGAATAGTGTCTGGACAAAACCTTTTTGAGATCTGGTGCTCTTCCTTGGAGGAGGAGAGTCCATTGAGACAAAGGGAAGCCCAGACATCCTGGAGTACCAGTAACTTGTCCTTGATAATACTTGGAGTCTTCTGACCACTCTTCATAGCAATCAAGGGTAAGTTCTTCTGCCCGCTTGATTGAGACACGCTAAAAGTGTTCTGGCTGAAGCCAGGGATAGAACTGCAGGTGGTCAGAGGTAAGACAATGTCTTTTCCATGAAGGACATATTCATGATCATCCCTGAATTCACTACCTTCCTCTTCTTCAGGTTGAACTCGCTTTCATAACTTTGTTCGGAGCTCCAAACTTAAACTGAAAAACAATTGGCATACCTAGCAAGACAAGCAATTCGAGTGAGAAGAGGTAAGGACCCCAATTCACCAGGTCTCACTAGACATAGGCCAAAAATTCCGAAAAGGAGGTGGCAATGAGGATTGCAAAGATGTATTAGTCATGTCAAAACAATGCATGGGGAATTCAACAAAGGGATGGGCCCTTGACATAAGCAAGATTTGGGATGACCCGAAAGACAAGCTGCTATGGAGCTCACTCATCCAATTACCCTGGTGTAAATAAAGTTAAACTTGATAATATTATGGCATCATTAGGTACTAAGATTGAAAAATTATTGAACATTGCTCAAATAGTTCCGGCAGCCTCAGGCTGAGCTACTGAGGAACTTAGATTACAATCAAGTTCAAGTTCTTGCATGATGCTTGGTGGAAGGACATGGTGTCCTTGATACTCCTTGATTGCCCATGCAGCTTGTGCACCATTTAATCCCTTTTAATAGGTATCAATGAATTGATTGATCAGATGGCAAAGTGAAAGTAAATATTGTGAGTTGTGGTCAGTAGAGTTTAAAAGTCTGGTTGCAAAACCACAAAAAGACTGCAGTTGGACCTGAACCAGACCTTTTTGAACCAGACTGCAGTTGCGGTTGCCTCATCACACCAAAGAAAAAGACTGAGTTCAAACTGACTGCAACCGGTCTTTTTCAAACCAGTTGCCTTATAAGTTATGAGATGAAGCAGGTGGGCAGGAGCGCTATATAACAAGTATAATCTCAGTATCTGGAAAAGGACTCTGATCATTGGGAGAACTATGTACCTAGATAACAAGTATACTACAGCTCATCAGTTTCATGTCAGTGTAGGTAGAAGTAAGTACTCACATCTCAGTCTCTGGAAAAGGACTGAGATGTCATTACAAAATACTGGACTGTTTTAAGTGTGGGCAAGATAGGAATGAAAATTGTAAGTGTATATTTGAGAACATGAACTGACGTCAAATGTCACTCCCACATTGCTCTCTTTTGGTTGCATCTGTACTGATCTGGTTCCTCTCTTTCCCTATCTCAGATCCTTCAGTGATTGACTCATCGGATCACTCAGACTCCAACACTCCCCCTCAAGTGCAATCCAAGCTCATCAAAAGCCAAAGCTTTTGGAGGCAAGGATGTGGGATAGCCTTGGTAAAAGCATCTGCGACATTGTCGTCCGTGGGGCAATAGAAGAGCTGAAAAGTCTCATCTTGTATATGAGCTTGAATGAAGTTGTAGCAAATGGAGATATTCTTTATGCAAGACTAAAACTTGCCATTGGATGCCAGTGCAATTGCTGCCTGGTTGTTGCAGTAAATGGTGGTGAGGAGAGCAGGAGGCTTGTATAGCTCCTCCAGGAGGTATTGTAGGTAGAGGCCAGGGCAATATATTCGGCCTCTGCAGTAGATAAGGCAATTAGCACCTGCTTGCACATGCTCCATGCAACAGGGCCTCCATTCAGCAAGGCAATGTAGCCTGACATCAAGTGCCAGTAATGCTGCAATGCCCAATTGGCATCCCATGAACGCCTCAAGGCCTCCATCTGTGGAGCCAAGGGTAAGTTCATAATGGGTGGTCCCTTTTAAGTAGCGCATCACATGCTTTGCTGCTTCCAAATGGGGTTTACCTGGTTGCGCATGAATTGAGAGAGCATAGCCATGGTGAAGGCGATATCAGGCCGCATACTGGTGGCGGCATACATCAAGGAGCTGATTGCCTGCTGATAGGGCACGTCCCGCATGGCATCAAGCTTGGCATGGGTGGATGGGCATTGTTCAGTGGATAGGAGGATGGTGGTGTCCATAGGGGTCTGTGCAGTATTTGCATCAGATAGTTTAAAGCGCTCTAGGATAGTCTTAATGTAGGCCTTTTGAGACAGAGTGATGGTCCGTGCAGTACGGTCACATGTGACCTTCAATCTCAAAAGCCAGTTGAGCTCGCTGAGGTCTGAGATTTCAAAAAACTTGCAAAGGTGGGTTTTAAAATTGCTGCATATTTGAGATATGGTTCGAGGTCACAGCCATGTCATCCACAGAAACTGTGATAACAGTGTGTTCCTGGGTGGTGCACTTAAAATAAATGGCTTGATCTACCTTTGAGTGAGTGAACCTGATCTTGGAGAAAACTTCTGCAAGTTCCTCAGCCCACTCAAAACCTGCTTGCTTCAGTCCCAGTGTGATGAGCAAACTCACGCTGAGCTTGAAATGGCATATTTTCATATAGGTGTCAACAGCAATCATTATCCTTACCTCTCGGCTTCACCGTCCTACTTTACCACGCATTTACCCCTATCTAACAGTATCATTCTGCACTCCAGATGCCTTGTTGCAGCTTAGCAGCTATACTGCGGCAACTTTCCCATGAAGTGGTGATCTTTGGCAATCTCTGTGAACCCATTAGGCATCCACAAGCAAGATTTACCATCTGTCCTATGTCCATCCAGTCTCGCCGGTACATGATGTTGTGTAAACTGAAGTACAGTCCTATTACATGTCTGCTGCATGTTTATCCTATCCCTTCCGCCTCCGTAGCTATTCCTTTCATATAAAATTCCTAGGTACCTGTACTCGTTCCTTACTTCCCTCCTATAGTACACACAGTACTTAGGAATAGTCACCACTACTGTCTCTACTGAATAAAGTCCTTTACCGAAGTCACTATCTCCTTAAGAATTGGCTTTACTGCTGCACACACTACTGCTCTTTACCACTTTCCCGCGCTAGCGCTTTCTCACGCTTCACCACTACACTACCGCTTGTTTACCATAGAAGTTCCCACGCTTACTGCAGTTTTACCACTTGTACTACCACAGTTTTACTGTTCATGCTACCACTTGCCTACTGCATTCCCATGCTTATCGCTAGTTTTACCGCAAGTTTCCCACAGACCGGAGGCCACCACTAGCATCTCACTACCTCCGACAGCATTCTCGCACCTCAGGTTGGGCATTATTGAACTATACTAACTTAGCATTCCCTTTAGGGTCAAATGTTCTTGCCTTCGCAAGTGAAGCAGACTAGGTAGAGTGCAAGACTCGCATACTAACTTAGGAGGTAGTTTATCTACAGCCCAGGTTAGATTGTATCTTTACACCAGCAAGCCTCTTCTTGAGCTTGAGCACCTTTCCTTTCTCCCATCTCCCAGTATCCGGCGGTGCCTCATATATATATCCACCTGGTGGATCTCCCAGTCATGTTGGGCAGCCTAAGTTGGGGAGATACTGTCATATACTGGATCTCAGACCCCATCTCCACTATGGTCTCCCATTCATATCTCCATACCTCCGGACACCTGCAGCTAGCGCTCACCCTACACACATCCTAGTCCACTCTGAGCACAGTCTCACCCACCACTATGTCTGGACTTTCCCTCTTCTGGCATTCTGGACATTTCCACCATACATCTGATCCTTGTCCATGTTCAGTCCAGATCCCAGAACTCCGGACCTCTGGATTTCCCTGCATTCATCTCTGGACATATTCCTGTGCCACACGCATTACCCCATTTAGGGTAAGTCCTTGTCTCCAGCTCTTGGTTACCTCTGTCTCCATCTTGATAATCTCTTTCATACATATCTCATCTCCAAGTTCGTTTAGTTATGTTCCATTGTACTTAGCAATATGTTTCTGCATGGTTCATACATAGCATTGGACTATGCTTACTGATCTTCCATTATGCTACCTACAGTATATAAACTCATACTTGTACTCTAGCAGGCCTCAGTCTGAATATTGATGTTTCTGGATGTTTTCCTATTGATTGCTTGCCTTCTGCTTTCTATCTTTGTACCTCCTATACTTCTCATGTCAATATAACTCCATTACATTCTCGCACTTGGGCTCCAGCCCTTGTAAGCCTCCAGTTCAGGCTATGGGAGTATTCCCTAGGCTGGACATTTGACCCTTTGTTATAATATGCTTTCTGGACTTTGTCCAAACTCCTGTCTTTATCCCTGTTCTCCTCTGGCTCTACCTATGGTAGTCTCCTCTGTTTGTTTCTACTCTGGACTTGGTCTGTAGTAGCCTATACTCTCCTTATGTAATCTCCAGACCTACTCCTCTACAGTAGGGCAATACTTCCCCTAGATCCATGGAGCTCTGCTCCTTGCTCCTCTACTCCTCTGCTCCTCCTATCTCCGGACCTGTTAAGACCGTACTCAAGGGTAGAGAGATCCAAAGGGCTTTGGCCTCAGTTCGTGCACTGTGCCCCTTTCTCGAGTAATGCCCTTTATTTCAGGGAGGAGTTATTTGTCCGAAGACCCGGAAGGGGTTGCATGACGGATCCGGGTGTCCGAAGGTATTGGATATGATACGTCCAAAGGTTATTCGGAATGTAAGGAGGGGACAGAGATTAAGGCTAGTTTCGGACGAGTTCCTAACTAGAAACTAACGGAAGTAGACTATCCGAAGATAGAGTCGGAGATATAGACTATAGGAATCAATCCTAAGTCTTGGAAGGTGACTTAAAGCGGAAAGTGGCTTAAGTCCGGAGGGAACAGAATGAGTAGAATCTAAGATGATATTCGAACTAAGGTTCTACGGAGATCTACAAGTGGTTTATATACAGTAAGTATCTAAGACGGATAATCAGCAAGTCTGGGACCGAGGGCTATGTACGAAGTGTAACGGAAGTCTATTAGTTAATGCACCAGCGGATCAGTAAGCATGAATCGGAAATGAACACAGGAAACAGGAAATGGATCAGTAACACAGGACAGAAATATAAACAGCCGGAGTACCGGAAGCAGGAGGAATGACGAAAGGAGATAGATGCAGATTATACACAAGGGAGTTAAGGTGTGAGAAGTGAGTACATTCGATGGGTGGTCCGGGCAGGATCTGTGGACCGGACGGATATTGGAATCGATCGGATCTGATCGGATATGGTCAGATCTGAGATTAGAAGTATGGTATATGACAGGACCTCTGTCCTCCGGTCATATCATATCCTATCCTTGACCTCCTGTGGATCATCTTTCCCTCTGGAGCTTTGCTCCTATCCTGTTATGGACTTCATCTGGCAGTCCATTCTCTGTTCCATTCTACTTGGGACTCGTCCCAGTTGTCTTACCCTTGTTGGATGTAGAATGACAAAGGGCTCCATTGTAGTTACTGTATTCAGCACATATTAGTCATCCGGATTTTCTGTTCTTTTCTTTACTTACTCTCGTTCATGGTAATACTGCTTCCCTCAGTCTTTCTATCTGAGACTGAGGGTACGTCCATTCTCTATTATATTTATAGCCAATACTGATTTACTGTAGTTACTTACACCTCTGTGTGTCTAGGTACATACTAATGCAGTCTTTCTATCTGAGACTGAGGTATACTTACACCTCTGTGTGTCTAGTGTGTTTCTACAACCCTTATTCCCTGTTCCTCTAGAAATAGTTCCGGTGTGTTTCCCATGCTCCTCCAGTAGTCCTTTGGTGCTCTTCTGAGCAGTCTAGCTCTAGAGTTTCCCTCCGGACTTCACCGGAACTCCCCCTCAGACTTCATACAAAATTAGGGGCACATACTTGTATAAGGGGCACAGTGCATGAGCTGAGGCCAAGCCCCCTTGAATTAGTTATAACCCTCCAGTTGACCCCCATGCTGAGCTGGAACTTGTTAGCAGCCTCTGGTTTGGCATGGCCATAACAGTTCTGATGGTAGTCATATTGCAGGTGGGGGCAAACATCTCAAAATAGTCTACTCTGTATTGCTGGCGCTGTCTATTGGCAACAAGGTGGCGTGGAGTTTAAGCTTCTCGCCATCTGGACCACATTTGGTGCGAGAACACGATGGCAAGGTATAAGGTTTGCGTCACATGGTAAGTCAGTAACCTCCCAGGTGCTGAGCTTCTCCAACTGGCTGATTTCAAAATTAATAGCCTCTTGCCACTCTGCACCATCTGGGCCATTTAGTGCCTGCTGTAATAAGGGCTCCAGCTGCACTGCAGCCAGAGCATATTAGTGGGTGATGTACTCCTCATCCCCCCAGTGCTAACTCTCCAGGTACCAATTCAGCTACTAAAGCAGCCCTCTCCCCCTCATTAAGGGTGGCATAATAGCCTGGTGGCAGATGTGCCCTCATACTTTGCTGTGCTGGAGTCGTCTCTATGGTAGTGGAAGTGGTATTGGGAGTGGGAGGTGATGGAAGGTTGTGGGGTGTTATTGCTGGTGTGGGCTGGCTGGATACCTGTATGTTTGAGCTGACAGTGGCACTAAACTCCCCCTTGGCTGGCACATCAGGAGCAACATTCACATTGAGAGGTGTGAAGCTGACATTTCTCTCCACTGAAATCTTATGCTTTGCAGGCCAGTAGATACAATACCCTTTAATCTGGGTATCCACACTGACAAAAATCGCCTCCTCAGCTCTCAGGTCAAGCTTTCCCTGTTTGGCCTGATGGACATACAGTGTTGCACCGAATTCATGCGCATGCCTCAAGTCTGGTTTGGCCTTGTGGACAAGTTCAAAAGGGGTATGACCAGGGATGGCTCTAGAAGGTGCACGATTCTTCAACCATATTTGATCGCCTCCATCCATAAGAACTTTGGGAGGCTCCTCCCAATGAGCATAGCATGTGCCAGGGAGACCAGTGTTTGATTTAGGCACTCAACCACACCATTCTGCTGTGGTGAATTGTGAATGGTAAGCTGTCGTTTGATACACCTACCATGCAGGTACTTATTGAAACTCTGCAGAAAGGTATTTGCCTCTGCAATCAGAACGGATTTTGCATATGCACGCACTGGGATGCTGTGTGCTGATGTTGGCCTCATATTGCTGGAATGCCGTGAGAGCCTCCCCCTTTGCCTTTAGAAACTTGACCATCGTTTCATGGGAGAAATTGTCCATGAACCTTATGTAGTACAGCAACCCTGCAATGCTGGTCATCTGTGTAGGCCCCCAAATGACAGTGTGCACCAGCTCAGCATACTGCATGGCGCAGTTTTTGGTTGCTTTGGGGAATGGCTGATGTGCGGCCTTTGCCTTCACACAGACCTTGCAGAATCCTGGGGCATTGATGCATCGATGTCAAGTCCTTGGATCAGTCCTTTTTCTACCACATGCTTGACAGCCGTTTGGGAAATGTGGCCCAGAACCTGGTGAGCATCATAGAGACTGATTTTGGAGCTTGTGAGGTTCGCTCACTCCTTATGGCAATCGGTGACACTATATAGGCTCTCTAACTGGGGTATTTCTGCAATGATCTTGCAATCAGGGGCAGGTGAGAGAATTTGGCACATGTTTCCTTCAAAATAAACTGCTAACCCTGCTGCAGTGATTTAATTTAGGGACCAAGGTAAACACCATGCTTGGAACATAGGGGGCATTCTTCAGAGTCATCAAGGTATGGCCTTCACCTAACAGCAACCTATACTAATGTCTCCCTTTCCCATAGCACTGATAGCTGTACCATCAGCAGTGTGAATGCTCTGGGAGAATATAGCATGAAGTTTTTGAACTTTGTGTGGTCCAGGCAGAAATGAGAGGTTGCACTGGAGTCCATGATAGCTCTGCACCTCGACATCAGTATTTGTAGGTCTTTGGCAACTGCCACAAGGTCAGATGTGATGAATGCATACTCCTCGCTGGGTTCATTCTGGGATATGGCATTGGTGTTACAATTGTACGTGCCCCTATTCATTTTCTTTTCTCCTTTGTCTTGTATATTATGTAACATGACTCTGACTCATATGCTCAATGCATTTGTACTGTAGTAAGCCTTCCTCCTTTGGATACGTACTTACATTCTCACGTCTCTCTTGGTCCATGTGCACATATTGGCTTATTTAAGCATGCTGTATTACACTTGTATACTTTACTTTAATGGGTCCCTTGCACATAATGCGTGGCGAGGACTCAATTTGTAATGGCAGCAGGCGTTAGGAGTAGTTCAGCAGTCCTCATGATGAGGATCAATTCTTTTAGCACAACATCATTAGTGTGAAAGATGTGGGTGTTGAGATGTTCGGTGTACGATGGGTCAAGGATTACAGCCTCCCACATAGACTGGATTTTTTCTGGGGTTTCAGGGAGTGCGAATGGCAATGGGTCAATGAGACTCGAGATGTTTGATGAGGACGCAGAAGACGTGGATGATTGAGACATGTTTTGACGATTTCAATTGATTGATTGTGCGTACGATTGATTGTCAAGATACTTAGAGTGAATTTCGCTTTTTATAAGCATTCAGGATTCGAGCAGAGTTCTTCAGGTTTCCTTCTGGAAGCCATTTGTTATCTCCTGATGAATATCCTTTCCATGTCATGAGGTATTTTTGGCGACTGCCGGTGCCTTTGTGAGAAAGAATCGCTTCGACTTCATATTCTTCTTCTTCTTCAATGATGTCAGGTGGGGGTTCTAAGAAGTTCGGGCTGTGTACGTCATTTTCACTATATGATGATAAGACCAAAGCATGGAACATGGGATGGATCTTCCATTGCTGAGGAAGTTTGAGTGTAAACATGATTGGTGACAGAACTGCAGTGATAGGGAATGGTCCGTATCATTTTGGTGCGAGCTTCCATGATGGGAGTTTCAGTCTAAGATTAGCTGCTGACAGCCAGACCTTATCTCCAATCTTCCATGGAGTGTACTTCTCTCCTCTGGATCGTTTGGCCATTGTTTGCATTGCAATATTATGACAGGTGATTGCTTCTTCTCTTATCTTTTGCAGAGATCGTACTCGATCTTCTGCTGGGGACGGTGGAGTCAGGGATCAGATGAGGGATGGCACATGGTTCGTATCCCATTATTAGGTAGAAGGGTGATGCATTCCTTGCATTGTGTTTTCAGTGGTTGTGGACAAATTCGGCGATTGGTAGGTGTTCTATCCAATCTTCAGGGTTATTGCAACAATAGATGTGCAGGTATGTTTCTAGCTCTTGATTGAGCTGCTCAGTTTGACCATCAGTCTGGGGGTGATAAGCTGTAGATGGGGCGATGACGTAGTCAAGAAGTCGGGCAAGTTCTTTGGAGAAATGAGATAGGAACTGCGGGCCACGATCGGAGATGACTTTGTCATGGAGTCCAAATCGACGATAGATGTGCTTCAAGAATAATTTGGCAATGCCTTCGGAAGTGATGGTTTTCAGACAAGGGATAATAATTACCCCTTCATAAGGCCATGGTCTACCACGACCATGATACTGTCAAAGCCTCCAGAGATGGGGAGGTCAGTGATAGGATCACAGAGACCTGAGAAAAAGGTCGAGTCACAGATGAGGGGATTGGGGTAAGCGGAGGTTGAACAGGATGTGTATCTGCTTTCATTTGCTGACAAAGGGCGCAACCCTCTACATATTTCCGAATATAAGAGCCCATAGCGGGCCACCAGGCTTCTCGTTTGACGAGTTCTTCAGTTTTGAATCTACTGGGATGTCCTGCAGTAGGATGGTCATGATACCTTTTCAGGATATTGGGCGATGTGCCGGTGGAATGTAGGCACATTCTTAAAATAGAGGATGTTCTCCTCAATCTTCCAGTCAGAGAGTGCCACTTCATAGGTGGAAGGCACATGCCACCAAGGGCATTGGATGCTGTCTTGAAGACAGGGTTGTCGAGGGGGTCAGAGGATGACAAAACATCCTTCAGGTTGGTGTCAATAAGATGAACAAATAGAGCGTCAGGGAGGAGAGTCTGGTCCTCATTATTGTCTTTGCCGGAGTCATAGTCGGGCCGGCGAGATAGTGC